>JYDO01000128.1:0-124335 GCA_001447755.1 Trichinella papuae | reverse complement strand
AGAATTATGCTCTAATTATCAGATTGGAACGGAATTTGCATGCAATATGCCAGTTTTTCTGTTCTATAAATGTAAAACGCCCAAACCGGGAATTTTATAAAATTTCTCAAAAAATCATCGATTGCGGGCTATTGAAAATTTACATCCCTTTAAATGGAACAGTATTTCTTGTAATTATGCTTAACATATTTTACAAAACGCCTAACTTTTTGAGAAAAATGGAATAAGGTTTACTGTACTTACCGGTGGATAACGCTAAAGAATGAAAAAAATACCCAGCATGAGCAGATTAATTTGACATGAATGGGCGATTTATTTTATTTCCTTGCATTTGAAATTAATTTTTACCCCCGGCTACTCCGCTTACTACTCATTATGCAAAATGCCATTTCATCATTGTTAATTAGTGAAATTAAATTAAAGTAGCCACACATTTGGTATCAATGAGAAGCTCAATGCGTAAGAGAAATGGTAATGGGGACAGCATTCCATGAAATGTCTCCCTTTTAAAAAAGAAAAGACTTACAACGCATGCTTTCTGATTCGCAGGTGTTAATGATTATTTAACGGCTATAATTTCAGAAATTCATTTCAGTTGATCGTAATAAAAATATAAATTAATAGAAGACAAATGCATTAGAAGACAAAAATGTTTCAGGGGCATAAGTTGACAGCGTCTGGATTGATAGAAAGAAAGTTACTGATGGGTAATTTTCTGATGTATTAAGATAGGCAATATGACAACTTTAGAGGCTGTTATTTCCACAACTAATGGACTGTTTCCGGTGAGACTCTCAAAAATACAATAATTTATCAATATAAAAGTATAACAATCAAAAAAAGTCCAAATTTTGAAAACAAGTTTTTCGCCATTTTTCGCAAAACAAGCAAGTCTATAGTTCACAAAATTTCGAAATTTTCGAGAAAAACTTTGTGAACCGAAATTGGCTAAAATAGGTATCAATCGATCGGAAACAATTTGCCAAGTACAATGAACGTAACCTCACCGCTCCTAGTTGCTTATTTCCTGAGATATGTGTAAAAAACAGCTCAGCTTCCAACGTAATAACACAGGCAATACCAACTTTAGAGGCTATTATTTCCACAACTACTGGACTGTTTCCGGTGAAACTCTCAAAAATACAATAATTTATCAATATAAAAGTATATCAATCAAAAAAAGTCCAAATTTTGATAAAAAATTTTTCGCCGTTTTTCGCAAAACAAGCAAGTCTATAGTTCACAAAATTTCGAAATTTTCGAGAAAAATTTTTTTCTCCAAAAATTACTGGAATTAATTTATATCGATCAGGAATTATGGCCCAACTACAAAAAACTTATCCGCACCGTTCCTGGCAGCATATTTCTTCAGATATTAGGAAAAAAGTGTAAACTAAAATAGGATTTTAAGGATGCCGAAATAACAAGAAATATAAATTAGAAATTTAACAATTGTTCCTAATGGAGTATTTTAATAATTTTTTGTACAGAATCACCAATGTCTGTCGCCAAAATGAGAAACTTATTTAAATATCAATTGTTCCTGAGTTTCATTTACGCCCTACAGAAACTTTCAAGATTAAAATTTTTGTTCACTTAATGTTTTGATTGATTACACTTTAGAGATAAGAATTATGCTCTAATTATCAGATTGGAACGGAATTTGCATGCAATATGCCAGTTTTTCTGTTCTATAAATGTAAAACGCCCAAACCGGGAATTTTATAAAATTTCTCAAAAAATCATCGATTGCGGGCTATTGAAAATTTACATCCCTTTAAATGGAACAGTTTTTCTTGTAATTATGCTTAACATATTTTACAAAACGCCTTACTTTTTGAGAAAAATGGAATAAGGTTTACTGTACTTACCGGTGGATAACGCTAAAGAATGAAAAAAATACCCAGCATGAGCAGATTAATTTGACATGAATGGGCGATTTATTTTATTTCCTTGCATTTGAAATTAATTTTTACCCCCGGCTACTCCGCTTACTACTCATTATGCAAAATGCCATTTCATCATTGTTAATTAGCGAAATTAAATTAAAGTTGCCACACATTTGGTATCAATGAGAAGCTCAATGAGTAGGAAAGATGGTAATAGGGACAGCATTCCATAAAATGTTTTTTTTTTTAACAAAGAAAAGACAGAATGCATGCTTTCTGATTCGCAAGTGTTAATGATTATTTAACGGCTATAGTTACAGAAATTGATTTCAGTTGATCGTAACAAAAATAGAAATTAGTAGAAGACTAATGCATTAGAAGTCAAAAATGTTTCAGGTGCATAAAATGAAAGTCTCTGGATTGGTAGAAAGAGATTTACTGATGGGCAACTTTCTGATGTATTAAGATAGGCAATACGACAACTTTAGAGGCTGTTATTTCCACAACTAATGGACTGTTTCCGGTGAGACTCTCAAAAATACAATAATTTATCAATATAAAAGTATAACAATCAAAAAAAGTCCAAATTTTTAGAAAAAGTTTTTCGCCGTTTTTCGCAAAACAAGCAAGTCTATAGATCACGAAATTTCGAAAATTTCGAGAAAAACTTTGTGAACCGAAATTGGCTAAAATGGGCATCAATCGATCGGAAACAATTTGCCGAGTACAATGAACGTAACCTCACCGCTCCTAGTTGCTTATTTCCCGAGATATTTGTAAAAAACNGATTGCTGGTTATTGAAAATTTACATACCTTTACTTAGACCGTTAATGCTTCCACTTATCATTAAATCGTTTTGTTATGCGCCGCACTTTTTGGGAAGCATAGAAACAGCTTAACTGAACTTACTAGTTGTTACTTCTATGGATTCGGAAAACTACCGAGCATGATCTGATTAATTATACATGAATTGTGAATTTATTTAATTTCCTTGCATTTGTAGTTAATTTCTGCTGCCGGCTACTACAGTTACTACTCATTATGCAAAATGGTATTTCATGATTGATAAATAGCGAAGTTAAATTAAGGTAGCCACACATTTGGCATCAATGCGAGGCTTAATGAGTAAGGAAAATGGTTATGGGGACGCATTGAAGTGTTACGCATCGTTTCAAGTGGAATAAATTGTTCAAAGAAGTTACTTACTTATTATTGTGTTCTCACCAACGTGCAATATATATCTTTATTGAGGAAATATAAAATACACACGCGATTCTCACAACATCACAACATACACACAGAGAGACTAACTAAACTTCATCCTTTTCTGGCCTGTCTACTACATAATCTGATCTAACTAGTTTCTGGAACTGGTTCTCTACTAGATTTCTTCGTGATACATAACACTTATCAACTACAATTTTCATAATAAAATTAAAAGTTTTGAAGCACAATTTATTTATTGAAATAGTTTCACATTCAGCAGCTTCACACCAAGATCATTCGTTAGTTATTCAGTTTTTATCATCCACCGCAAGGAGGTCAGGTGCAAAAGTTAAAGACACGATGGAAAAGCATCTCAAAGAAACAAAACACAGAATAATAAAAAGTGCTGCTTGAATGTTGACTTTAAAAAAAAAGATGTAAACTAATTGCATAGTGTTCGAAAAAGAAATTAGAATTGAAAACAGATTTTCAACTAAAGTCGAGTAAACGATTATTTTTAAATTATCACACATCAATTGAAGAATATTTGAAAATATCGTTTTTCATGAAAAGTGGAATAGGTTTATAAAAGAAAAAAAAGTTTTCGACTTTCATACATGCAACATGCAGCAAACTATTCAAAGTCGGGTATGATTAGCTTGTTAGCTGAGAATATCCGATCACGTAATCAGCTGTGTAACATCTACTGCAAGTTCGAAGAATTGACCAGGCCAAGAAAGGGCATATATATATATATATATATAGAGAGAGAGAGAGAGAGAGTAGCACACGAAGAAGACGACTTTGACAACCAATCCAAGAATGAAACCAATGGAAGTAAGATAATTTTCACTTTAGGAAAGTGGAAAAATTAGTTTCCAACTATTATTCTATGCTGCATCCGTTTAACTTTGTTTCAGGCTATGCGGTCACTGCGAGTTGTGTACATGTCGTGGTCATGGCTATCACTGGCAGTGCTAGTTGGGGTCGCGGAAGACGACGACGACGACGACATCCACGACTGTGGTAAAGCAGAAGCTGAAATATTTTAAAAAAAACAAAACAAAAATTAAAATAATCAACGTCAAAGAAGAAGGGGATGAATGTATGCACTGGAATGGTGATTCCAACGGTATTGGAGCAGCTTCTTGGGACCCTGTTGGATCAGCTGCACCATCGGCTGCGGATAGCAGAACACAGCGGCCAGGCTTGTCGCCAACAAACTGTAACTGACCATTGACGACTTGTCACCTTTGGACAAGAATGACAATTGTTAGAAAATTGTAATTGAACTTTGTGTTTCAGTACCTTTGCGAAAGCCCATCAAAAAGCCGCCCATCGTTGCCAGGGCAATGGCAACTGCTTTCGGCAAAGCGGTTTGGTCTTCTTTGACAAAGTACACATAATTATCTTCAAAATCAAAAAAAAACCCACAATTATGAATATGCAAAAAAGAAAGACAATATGGAGATAAAAGAAAAAAAAAAATTTTTTTTTCTGCTCACATTCAGCCACCGTTTTGAAATAATCGAAATAGACAATCGCTTGATCAGCCGTACGTTTGACATTCCAAAATAGGGGCTTTGCATTTTCCAAACACTTCGACACGTACGGTTGCAACAGCAACGGGCTTTCGGATATCACTTGCGCCCGCTTCAGCTGCTTTTCAGCATTGTTGAAATAGACGTCAATCTAAACAAAAGAACCTTGCTAAATCGATATCCGGTGAACAGAAAGAGGTAAAAAGAAGGAATAGATTTGAAAAAAATATAATAATTGCATTTGTTTATTTCATACATCTTGGATGCGAATATGCTTTTCTTTTTCATCAGCACCGTTTGACAACCGCTGTTGCATGCCACCAATTCTTTCTTCTTTTCTTACTTCGTTGTTCTAATCAAATCTATTTCTCTGTACAATTATTCAAAACAAAGCACACACAACAATAAACAAAAATAAGGCAAATATAATAATTGCTTTCAACAAAGTTTCTTTTTCCAATTGACAGTTATCAAAAACCAAGCAATAAATAAGGGGGAAAATATTTTATAACAGAATAATAAATTGATCATCACGCGATGAATGAATTAATGAATGAATAAATCCGTATAACAAACGTATTCCTACAATAATTTTTCAGTTTCCACTCTTGTTAAAGGGACAATTAATTAATTCATTCATTCATTAATTGTACGCGTCCATTGGCATCTCTTTGTGGATGAAAAATGTAGAATCAACCAGAGGCTTGAATGCGGAATATTTGTTCGAAGCGGGCTTGTTTCGGTTGAGCTGTTCAACTGCAACTTTTGCCTCGTCTGCAGCCGTCAGATCACCGTTTCTCAAACAGTCGGTCACATTTTTCCACACAACTCGCGACTCATTTTCAGCCTGCTTTTCCAACGGTCGAATCATTCGAACTGCTTTCGCTGCAACAAACAAACAAACAAACAAACAATAAACAACAACAACAACATAGAAACTAAATACAAGAACACAAACCAATTGAAGGTACGTCGATCATTTCTGTTGAACCGTTTTGCAATTCAATGTGAATCGCGTAACGCCAGTCACCCTGCATCCGGCAAAACGCATGACCACTGGCGGTCTTGGCCTCGACCGTAACGCGGTTCAGCTTGCTGAAATAAAACGGCTTGGTATGGAAAGTGACCGCCGCTGACATTTCAGTCTGCTGGCAGGAGATTTGAAATTTGCCGCCCAATTCCATCCACGGTTCGGTCAATATAGAACGAGCGAGCAGAGACGGAAAGCCAATCTGATACACTTCCCATCTGTGGGAGAGAAAGAGAGAATGAAAAAAAAAACAGTAGTAATAGTAGTAGATTTTTTTTTTGTCATTTCTGAAATATGTTCAAAATTTTCACATACCGCTTGTTGGACCCATCGCCGACGTCGGATGTAGACACGGCTAACTTGGCATCTCCGAAGCAGGTCGCGCTGATCGAATTGCCCATGAATGTGGCCTTGTGGCAGATGGTGGCGTTGAAAAACAAATTTCCGCTCGAAGATGAAGCAAAAATTGCCGTGGTTGGCGGTCGATGGGAGATCTGCTCGGCGTGGAAACGGATCCGCCGTCGGCGGTCAGTACCCTCGACCGACTGCACCCAGCTGCAAGTGAACGTTTCGCCCTGCACCGGATTGTACGGCTTGTGTGAGACGTCGTCACCGAAAGCGAAGTAAAAAGCGCTCAAGTACCATTTCAGTATGGATATGAGCCTTTCGTCGGCTGTTCTCTTTTCGGCTATGTCGAAAAAATAAAATGAATTGGAAAAAAAATTGCTGTACATTTCCAACAGTGAATAGCCGCGCATGCAAACGCTCGGCAAAGCCACTTTGGTCATGTCGGTGCCCAATTTCAGATGGCTCGTCACCGTCAAAAGTGTGTCTTTCTTCTTCGGCTTTTGTCCACGCCTCTGAACACTGCTACCACTACTATTACTACTACTAATGGTACTGTTGCTGCTTTCGATGCTCACAGGCAAAGGAACAGGTAACGCATCATCAACTTGTTCATCTTCTTCATCATATGAATCATTACTTTCCACAACAACGCTTTGTTGGTCATCAACTGATGAACCATCACCATTTGTAGAAACTTCTGCATACAACGACGAAACAACTCCTTGCTAAAATTTTTACAAAATACAATATTCTTTTTTCATTGCTTCAAAATTTAATCAATATCCAATCCTAAAGAACCTACTTCAACTGTTTTCAACGCTTCAAAACATTCGTTCAAATTATCAAGCAACGATTGCAAATAAGACTTGACGGCGAGACAATCCTGATAAACGGGCACGTTATCGACAACTGCTCTGGGCAATTCATCGATGCTACGTGTCAAATAGTTCTGCTGTTCAGAGGTAGAAGAAAGTAAATTTTGCAAAGTAGTAAAAACGGTCACTTGACGAGCCGTACCATTGTAAATATTGTCAGAAAAAGTGGTCCTTTTCACCACAGCTCGAGATTTGAGATTTCTAAATTCAAAAATATCAAAATTTCAACACAGATTGATAATAAAAAATAAAAAATATACATTAAAATTAAAACTGCATTCACATATTTTCAATTTAAAAAAATAATTTAACATTTTCTTCCATTCATTAAGAGATACATGTTCAAACTTGAATATCAATTTATATCTACATATACAGTATATCACAATAAGATTGTACATTCAATGAAAATTAAAAAAAAAAACGGGAAATTTAGAAAACTCTTTTATAATAAATTTAAACATTTATTCAGTACGTCACTTATAGTTCAGTTTTTTTTTGAAGTTCAGTTAGTTTTTTTATAAAAATACTATATACAAATTCGAAATAACTGCTAAATATTTACATTTAAAGCATTTCACTGAAAACAAATTTAATTCAGAAATTTACAAGACAAAACTACTGTAAAATTTCATTAATCATTTTAACAGAAATGATCATTTTAACGTGAACAAAATCAATTAAGCCCACCAACATGAATGAGCACATGAATAACTTTTTCTGAAAAATACAATTAAATTGAGTGATTATTTAAACTTCAGATAAAAAAAAATGATTAATGAAAACAAGATCAAGTAATAAGAAAAATGAACATGCTTAATATCAAACACGCTACCATACGTAACTTCCTGTAATAAAATTAATAACAGTTCGAAATACGTGTAAAAATAATAAATAATCATTCCAAATAATAGCAACTTACTTTCTTTTTCGCTCGGTGTGATCGGCAGCAACGGTGCGCAAACGATTTACCCATTGCTGTTTTTGCTTAATATCAAAGGCCCGAAATTTGTACATTTCTCCGACAGCGGATGTTACAGAAAATATCAGAGAATCTTCTTCACTGGGACTAATTTCAGCGTTGACCAAACTCAACACGCCCCTTGGTTTTTGATCCTTACATTCACTTTTCAGATAGTAACTAAATGTAAATAAAATAACGACGTGCATGCTGTAATATGGAAAAAAATTATTTGAAGTCGAATACCGCAACTGTCCTTTGTTTGGATCCAGCACGCACCAACGGTTATGCCATCCTTGAAAAGCATTGGTGAACTTCATAAGTTGACCTTCCAGTGGTTGTCGCATGAGATCCATCTCTTCGCGTTTTCTAAATGCGTCTGCCTGTTGTAGAATTTCACGCAAACGATGCTCTTCATCAGCGGACATGCATGAAGGCAATGATTCCATGTAAAACAACTCAGTTTCAAGTTCTCTGACAAAAATCAAAACAAACTTATCACTGGTAAAACTTCGTTCATCTAAAATCCAGTTGAGATGACAGTATGCTACAATACATGAGTATCGATAAACAATACTGTAAACTGGTAATCACATCAAGCTGATAAAAGAGATAAAAAATGTACATGATTTACAATAACACTAAGCATGTATATATTTTTTAATTTGATTCTCTACAGCAAATAATAATCAACAGTTTTTTCTATACGTCACTGTTGAACGTCAGTAAGTAAAAGAGCTATAACACAATTAATGAATATCGTACTGGTCAGTTTCAATGTCATGCTCATTGTATTTGAATTTCATTATAATGAAATTTTTTTTCATACAGGATACTACATTTTTTACAATTTAGATTACGTCTCGGTCGGTTGTGAAGAAAATTACAAAAAGCAAAAATAATTTGCATTACCTGTAAGCCAGTGATGAAGATTTTGCTATCCAGTGCCAGCACTTTTGGTTCATTAGAAAAGGTAAAAAAAAATGTTTTGTCTGTACAATTTATGTGCTTGCTAGTCAACAATTTTGGAAACGTGAAAAATGAAAATAATAATCTTTGTAAATTGTTGCACATTTTACAACTGTTTGAAATGTAATTGCGTTAATAGTGAATTTAAAAAAGAAGAATCACATTTTCAGGTATGAGTGATAAAAGTGATGAACAATCAACGTCCACAAAATCCAAGCCACGAAGAACGAATCCGTTGGACATAGATGGTTTGGATTTTGACAATGAAATTTATCTCAGGAAGCTACTCAAGGAGAAAAATTTACAAGAATTGATGGATGAAGAGCACAGCTTAACGCAAGCTGTGCGTGTTCTTGATTCAGAGATGCAAAATTTAGTGTACGAAAATTACAATAAATTCATCGCCGCAACAGACACGATCCGAAGCATGAAGTGTGATTTTGCTCGAATGGAAGAGGAAATGAAAAATTTGATGACCAACATGGACAGTATTACCGTATCTTCGCAAAATTTATCAGATGAATTGAAAGAGAAAAGGAACCAAATTCAGGTAGAATATTGTTTGTTCATCATTTTGATCGATTTAACATCTTTTCCTTTTCTTTGCTCAATCAATATTCAGCATCTGTCAAAGATGAACAAAACGGTAGGTCGGCTTGAATTTTTGTTCCATTTGCCGAAGACGATGCAAAGTTACATCGAGAAAAAAGACTACACCAACGCTGTCAGTTCGTATTTGAGTTGCAAAAGCATCCTGGAACAAGTGAGCGACATGCCGGCTCTTCAATCTGTGTACAGTGAAACGTGCGCAATTGTTTCCAAGTTGAAAGATGATCTGAAAGAGAATTTTCGATCCGCTTTTCTTTCCGGGAAAGAATTGCTCACCAGGGTGGAATTGCTTTTGCAACTCGGCGAAGATCAAGCCTTGTTGGCTGAAAATTATTTGCAATCTTCAGTTTTGTGCTTGAAAACGGAACTGGAAGAAATTCAGGTGAACTTTTGTTCAAATTTAAAAAATAAAAACAAATCTTGCCACGATGAAAAATTCAAAAAAAAATTTTTTTTCTAAAGACAGTCTAAATGACAATCAAGTATAAATAGAGATTTTTCAATTTTGATTGTAATAAAATTAATGAATAAAATTTAATTTTACTTTTTCGTTTCAGGGACGTTTGGTGTCGTTCGAATGTGAAAATGGCACGTCGAGTGTAAATTTCCAATATCCAGTTGGGGATATTTTAGAATTCACCGATACAGTATGCAGTGGTTTTTTGGGAAACGTGTCGCTGATGGTCACCTCTTGGTATGATATGTTTGGCTCGGTCGACGACGAGCATTTGTTGAAAAGCGTGTCAACGCTGCTGATGGACTATTTGTCGTGCATGGAGAAGCGGTTGATGATGGAAAAATGTACAGTTGAGGATGGATCGAGTTCCTTGTTGATCCGAGCGTTGGATCGGTTTTACCGTCGTCTGTTGGCGTTTGATCAAGTGCTTGCGCTGGGCGATGCTGTACGAGCGGAGATGTCGAACATAGTAGTACGTGTATCGAAGCTTCAAATCGATCGCAGTTTGCAAAACATGCAAGCAGTGTGGCAAGTCAGTGTTCAATTATTATTATTATTGTTGTTGTTGTTGATTCATATAGTTTTGTCTTGCAGAAATCAGTGGGCGAATGTCGTAAAGCTTTGACCGGCGCAGGGGCGTTGTGCCCGGTTGTGGACCAGAGAAGAAAGGATGGCCAGCGGGCGAAAGATCCTCTGGCGAAATTGTTGTCCGAATTGAACCACTCAGTCGACTCGAGTTGCAAGTCCACACTGGACAGCCTGCTCGGGATGACCGCGCCCGATTTGAGCTTCGCCTCGGCCGGCGAGACCTTCATCCCGACCTTCCGCTCGGCATTGGGCGACCGCTTGCTTGTTCCGTTGTTCCAGTGGATCGCCGAAAGCTGCGAACGGTTCTGCGAGCCTGGGCGTGGCGCGAGCTCGGCCAGCACGACGCTGCTGTTGATCTTGTGCAAGTTCTGCTGGGAGGCAGCCCATTCGACAGTGGGCGAGCTGTTCGCCTCGTGCGAGCGCTGTTTGGAAAGCAAAATGGAAATGAACCGCGGCTCAGTTGAGGATCGACTCGGCGTTCAGCGGAATGAAATTCAAAATCGACTCCGCACCGTGGCTAAAAGTTTGTTGCGTCATTTTGTCATGCACGAAGGGTTCATATTTTCCCAGGTGATCTCCGGCTGTGTTGTTCTTGCTGTTTCGATTGTATTGTTATTGCTGTATGTTGTAGATGATTTCGAAAAGTGTCGAAACACGAGACTGGCTCGGCTGTATTGAACCGAGCTCGGTGCGGTCAGTGATGAAGCGCATTGTGGAAGATTTGGCCGCGGTCGAAGCACGCGTTGGTCAACTATTTGAAGAAGGCAATCGCAAGGAGCAAAGCAGCGATTCAAGTCGACGAACCTCTTCCGGTTTGATCGAATTAATCTCTTTTTGTAAATTTGCATATTTGCAAATAGGCTCACTTTTGTTCTTTTGCAGTTGCAGTGTTTTCGCGCAACAGTCGACCCTGGGCGCCGTCGAGAAGCTCAATTGGTGATTCAGCTTTGTCGAACACGCTGGGAAAGTTGTGGAACGAGCGTATCGACTGCTTTTCAGAGGTTGAATTTACCAAAGTTTCCATAATGACGGGCTTGGTGAAAATTTGCCTGAAAACGTTGCTGGAAACTGTACGCTTGTGCACGTTTGGCAAATACGGTCTGCAGCAAGTGCAGGTCGATTGTCACTATCTGCAACTGTACTTGTGGCGTTTTGTGTCTGACGAGAACGTCGTGTTCACATTGTTGGACGAGATCGTCTCGAGCGCGGTCCAACGGTGCGTTGAACCGCACCTGATGGAGCCGAATTCAGTGAACGCACTTTGTGAAAAGCCATGACCAGAACAACAGGCGGAAACGAGAAAAAATTAGAATTTAAATTATATGTGTTGCCAATGCTGTTCTTTGAATGTTTCATTGAAAAAGTAATTGATAATAATAATAATAATCAGAAATAAAGAAATTGATATTCATCTACCTGTTTGTTATTGCCACTGCTGCTGTTGTTGTTACACAACACAGGCGAATAATTTTGCAAGCGGATTTCACTGCTCTTTCATTCACACTAGCACGGCAACACTACTGGCCGGCCGTTTAGTTAGTTCATCACCACAGCCTCCGCTGTTATCTTATCTTTTTGATCGAGGAATTTATTATCTAGAACAACAGTATGCCCAGGAGTGTTGATCGTTTTGTGAACAATTGCATTCGAGAAATGACGTTTGACAAGAATAAAAACATTCAAATGGTGTTGCTTGACCGTTGTTGAAACAACTGTAGTTCATTTATTTTTCTTCTCAACAAACTATGCATAATTTCGTGCACTCAAATGGTTAATTATGTGAATCAATTTACTAGAAAGATGTTGCAGAGCTGCTTGAAAGCGAAAGTTGATTGTTGTTTACTTTAACCACTCGAAATTAATTACCAACTTGAAAATTTGATCATCTAATTTTCGAAAATTACTTGCTTTTCTCTTTCTGTAGCACTTGCTCATTCTTACAGGTATACTGTATTGTTGTTTTTTGAAAATTGTAATTGCAAATTGATAATTGTAAAGCAATAATAAAATTACAATTTTATTCATTAGTTTTAACAATTTTACAAAATTAATACAACAAAATCTTTAAAAACTCTGATATGCATATATATATATGTTGTTTTTCATTGTCAAATTAAAATTGTAGTTGATTTCAAGCAACTTCGCAAGCTTTTTCACCATCGTCTATAAATTCGAACACATCTTGAAACGCGGACAAACCCATTTTTATTGCTTCTTTTGTAATTTCTGCAACATCACGTCCACATTGTTCTCCAATCTTTGGCACAAAACACGCGGCCATGCATTTCGTATATCTAATTCAATATTATTAATATTTGAAAAAGCAAATATAGATGAAACATTTGCACAAATGATGATTAAATTGAAGAAAAAAAATTTCAAAATCAAAATTACTCACTTGCACATGGATTTTGTAAGGTCATTTTTCACGTCAAAATTGTGACGACTGAGCAAAAACACTTGGGTGGAGTCTTGCTTTTTTGATTCGGCTTTTCTGCACTTTGTCACGCAAAATTTTCCCCGATTGCGGAGCAAATTTTGCAAACAAGGTACGTTGTTTTTGACGGCTAAAGTGATCAAATCAAAAAGTATTTGTAGAAATTGAAATGAAAAAGCGACAACCAACTTTGAAATCGATCCACGCACAAATATTGAACCAGGGAATTTGTTTTGCTTGCTTTTCCGGTTGGCTTTTCCACTTCAGTGCGGTTGCAATTTTTTCCACACTGCTTTGCCGGTTGAGCTAGTCTGAAGTGCATTTGTTGTCTTATTGGTGAAAAAAAAATCCAACCGAAATATGCGACAATAATGCATATGCAAAATTTGATCTTGTTGCACATACGATTAGATTGAAAGTGAAAAATATGAATTTTGCAAAAAGGAAAAAAATTACTATATTTATCAATTTCATTACTTGCAAATTTGATCAAAAAATGCAACGTCCACTTGCAATGCTTTGCCGGCGTCGTTTTGATCCAACAGCTTGGATATGATTGAATGCATCTTTTGCACAGGTGACATTGTCTTATTGATCATTAGATCTTTCAAATTCAAAGCCGAAATATTGGATGTTGTATTCCAAATGTCAAAATCCAAAGTGCTTTCGTTATAATCCGGTGCTTTTAGCTCAACAATCGGTCTGATCAGCATCAATCTAGTTGGATATAGTGTCAAGAAATCCGTCTCGTTATTATAACTTGTTGTACTATTATTGCCGATGTATTCACTTTCTGTTTCATTAGTTTCCGCTCTAGTTAGAAAGGTTGCATTTCTGAAATAGCATTTCATGAAAATGATCCTCTTTGTTTATTTTGTTAATAGCTAGCTTACCGTTGAAGATCGAATAAATATTTCAACGCTTTGACCAATTTAGAAGCCGCACGATTGTAGCTGGATTGTTGGCCTTCGAGTTGGCTTGACAGTGAAGGAAATGAGCTGGTCAATTGTCCTGTGAAGAAAAATAAGAAAAAACGAAACAATTCCATTTTCTGCTCATGCTCAGCTTGAACATCACCTACCAGTGCTTAGAATGAAGAGGAGAAACAATTTTGCGCGAAACATCTCTCCGGTCCACGGTTGGCCGAGTGACAGTGCCCAGAATCTGTTGGGATGTTAAAGCTTCAGGTCGTTGACTTGTCGTGCGGAGGTGTGGCAATTTTCCAATCAACAAAGCATCACCCGAATGTGCATGACCTGTTCTGTTAGGTCAACAACAAGTGCTCTCAGAACGAGCAACAACTGTAACCTTTTCGGTGAACTCTCTCATTCAAAGGATACACTCTGACCTAAGAAGATGCGCCTGTGTTTGTTACGGACTAGTGCTATTCTCTGCGATTTGGCTTGCATGACTTTTTTTTTCAATTCAGTTCAACTAACTGTACAATTTAGCCCTGACCGTTTAAATGAAATTTATAAAAACAAAACCAAAAACTATTTAAAAGGAAAATATATTTTAAACAGTCAAATACTTCAAGATTGATGATAATGAATAAATGCTTATTTAACTTTGTTGATGGGTATTATTTTGCAGTGCAGAACAACTTTACTGTCAACAATTCGCTTATTGTAGCTTTATTTTCAATTCAGTCTGTTCTACTACCTGAAGACCATCACCAAGTAAGCTAAAGCCTAGCGGTAACAATTTCATTCTTTGCAACTGAAGCTGACATCGCTTCTTTCAGACATTCACAATAATTTTCAATCCAACATTAATAACAATGCATTAACAACAATAATAATAGGAAATGGTTTGTTTTTCATTAGAAAATTGTTAAGTTCTTCATTCACCTGCTGCAATGTTGAATAACTTGGATACGTATGTTTTTAAAGTAGGAATATTAAGAATTGATTGAAGCAGAAAGTTTATTGGCATTGCAGCACTTTTTCAATGCAAGATATCTTCTCTCATTCCAGAAACAATCTTTAATTTTATAGTTCAATTAATTGGTGGTATTAGTTTATCAGAAATATTATTAACCGGATGAAAAATAGTGCAGTTTAATTTGATTTTAAAGTGAAAATGAACTGCTTGTATTATCGAGAAACAGCATACATTGAACATTAGCGCTGAAGTGAGGAGGGGTGATTATTACGGTTCCAGATTCCAGTTATAGTAAAATTCAATCATGAAATCTGAGAATAAGGAAACGCATTGTTGTATGAATTAAAAGAGCACTTGCCATTGGTAAATTCTCCAATTTTTACAGTGTTGCAAAACTTTATCTGCTTAAAATCAATAATAATAAAATTGAGAAAATTGCTCGTTCAGGTATGAAATTACTTGGCTGCTTTTCATATCAAGAAATGTAAATTTTTAGCAAGCATCCTTCTCATCTGATGCACTTGTTCAGCATGAGATTTAATTCTGCTTTTCATTAATATTTTCAAATTCAAAAGTATCTCTGTACAGTAATTAATATAGTTTGAGTGTTGTTTGTTTGCCTGTTATCACAAAAGTGGAAAATGTAAATTAGAAGATTCCAGTTCTAGATGTCAAAAGGAATATAATATCAATAACAAATTGAAACAATCTGATAAATTTAATTTGCATAAGATAAGCTAAAAAGGCACGATAATTCTAATATGATCTTATGATAGATTTCAGGTTTGCAAGAGCTCTCTGCAAACCATTTGCACATGTGAAGTTTATAATAACATTTTATAGATTTTAAATGTAGGTTATATTATTATTATTGTTAAATAAGCGCTGTGTTACTGTTTTCATAAACAAATATGACTTAGATAAAGCATGATAAAGAAAATTTTTCAAATCATGTATATATCTTTTTTGAAAATATACCGTGTTCAATTATTTAAAAAATTGTAACTTTTACCAATAATTTCGTAATAAAATTACTCCTGATTAATATGATTTCGCATGATAATTTTTAAAAATACACAACTCAATTATGTTCAGTAATATTACACCATTGCAGCATTGATTCACTACTTAGCCAATGTACATTCAAAGTTTAAAAAATCAATAAAAATCAATCAATTTTAATTTATTTCTATCATGAACAATTTAAATATTTAATAAAAAATTTACAGTTAGTTAGTTATGCTGTTGAAATGCAATGTACTTACTGATGATGAACTGATCAAATCAATATTTCCAGGAATGTACATACATACAGTACAAGGAATATCACAGACGAGGGAATAGAGAGGTTAAATATAATTACAGTTTATTTTTTGTTTTTTATTTATATCATAAACTTTATTTTATGTTTAACAAGGAATTATTTTGTTTTCAATCATTGCAAGAATGGAAATGATGAAATTGAATACAAAGCAAATGTTATCGAATAAACTTTATCAATGAAAGCTGTTTCTGTAAAATAGAGACAATTGGATTAACTGAAAATTAAATTTAATCCTCTTTGAACGTGTAAAAAGTTAAAATACCTGATTATTAGAAAGAAAAAAATATTTCAACTTGTAAAATATTTTACGCTGCAGAATGTAGCATTATATTCTTCTGAGAATTTATTTTCACAATCAGAGCAACAACATTTCTGTAGTATTTTTTTGTTTTGCCTTTTGCAAATTATTTATATGAGTAAAAATTTTTATATTGTATGTTTGTTGGTCTTATTTAAACTGCTAGCAGTTGCTTAGTGTCGTTTTGTTTGTTGTTGCTTATTTATCCAAGCTTGTATATTTCTGTAAAATGAGCTCACGTTTCAGCTTTAATCCCCAAAGAACCGTAAGTAAATTGTGAACATAAATTGACTGATTGAAAATATACGGCAGAATTTCCGGCTAAGCGTTCAGCAAGACAAAGAACGCTTGGGCTTAGTTTTGAGAACAAATTGACCCACCCTTGTGCATTTTAGTGCACACTGAATTTAGTCGGCTGCAAATGTTAAGCGCCATTTAAACGGTATAATTGATCAGATAAACGAATTAAACTGTACCCAGCTGCTCCTCCGTTGCTTTTCAATCGGCTTTTAACAAGCATTTGCATCAACTACAAATCGACCATATATTGATCGCATGCAAATGCACTTTTCTTAATTTCACTGCCGACTCTTTTGCTCCATGTTAGATTATGCATTTTACAAATGGAATTTGCATATTGTTTACTTTATTCAACAGAATATTTAGCTTTCTTGCCTAAGGTAAAGTATATATTTGATATCAAACTTTCCTCGCTTAAAGATTCTCTTAGTTAAACATCTTAAAATGAAACTAGCAAATTATAATGCAAGTGTAAAATAAGAAAAAGCATTTTACAATCTCGTCTTCTTCTTTCATGTTCCGGTTCAGCTTCACTAGTATGTTTGTTGTACAAATGAACAGTATATTTCGTGTTTTTTTTACCATGTTTGCACAGCAAGAATAAATAAGCATAATTTCATGAAGTTCATATTAAATGATGGAAAGCAGAAATGCACGTTGTGTAATCGCAAAGAATAACAACAATCCACAAAGAATCTTAAATTAATAGAGATATTCAGTTTCTCCACGCTAGAATCGGTTTGAAATTTAAGCTCAAAAATAGATCAGATTAAATCTGTTATATTACAGCGTGTGCTAATTCAGTGCAGATTGATTGCCATTAATATATCATGGACATGTATTTTAATTAGCAATGATCAACGCTTGAATTATTATCACCATTATTAATTAGTACAGTTGTTACTGTTGAAATGCAATTGAAGCACATTTGGAAAATAATCAAAATTTCACAGTTAATTCCACGCTGTATTCTGCGCATGTTTTGCAAACAAGTGGAACATTAGCTAGTTGTTGAGGTAATTTATCATTTTAATTACGCATTTCAATCGTCGAACATCGCTAACATAACAGTAATACTCACTGATGAAAAATGACTTTCAATTTTGAAGTAGTAAATTAATGAACAAGAAAAGAGAGACATCTTTGTTTTTCAACTATAGCCAACCAAACTTGGCAACAAGCTGAATGAAAACTTGGACAATTGAAAATTTGATAGCTATTGGTCTTGAATTTACCAAATTTGCAAAATCTGGAAGATAGATGAAGATAATGATGATGATGATGATGATGATGATGATGATAATGAGGATCAAAGTGAATATGAAAAGCTTCGCTCATGCTTCCAATATACGGCTACATGCATTGAGACGTTGTCGTTTGGCCTTTTCTTGTCTAGCGTGCGATTGCTTAGCACAAGCGTAGCACAGTGCTGAAATAGCCACAATACCGGTGACGAGATAGGCAAGCAGAGTGACGGCCAGTGTGTAGGATTCGGTTCGTTCAATGGCCCGACGGATTTCTTTCACATGACTCCCCAGATCGTAGTTGCTGCTGATCATCTCGGCCATGTAGGAGGCGATCTGCTGGCGTTGACGTTCCATTGACTCCAAGCCAGCTGAAGTCGTTTGCATACGAAACAACACCACCAAGCAAGCAGACGGATCCAAGAATAAGGTGAAAGGCCAAGCTCATTGGTCAGTTGCACGGCAACGAAGTGTCGCTGCCGCTTCGGCCTGTCCAGCGCCTGATCAATACAGTGAAATCAGTTTCCATTGGTCAAATCGCTCCGATTGGCAATCTTGTCACTTTGGTTCTTTGATACTCTGTTAGAAGTAAAAAATTCAAATTAATAACAGCCTGTAATTGGTGCAAACTAGCATGACGTCAGTGTTGGATAATTTACCGGCAACAATTGTCAGACAAGCAGAGTAGGCTTTTTTGAAGTGAAAAGTTAACTCTGATCAGAAGAAACTAAAGTAAGCTTGCCATGCAACTCGGCTGCAGAATTGGAATAATGAGCTTCACATTCATCACCTTATTTTATTATTCATTTGCAATGCATGCACAATATTGGTGCAAAATGGAAAATTGCAAATCAATTATTTAATCAAAAGATGTGCACACAGATGTGAAATGGATCATGCTATCACGACGTCCCAAGCAAATTCATTCTGCACCCTGAACGTTGTCACCCAAGTGGGATTTTAAAAATCCGCCGTTCCAAGAGTTCAAATTTACTAATTCCAATTGAAATAGAAGCATTATTTATTGAATGATTGAAAAAAAAATATTATCAACGCATTATACAACAAACGCTACAAAATTATTGCCGATGAACAAACAAAGCAAGAAATGATATGATGATGATCATTGTTATTATAAAACACAAAATTTC
This sequence comes from Trichinella papuae, assembly GCA_001447755.1. Taxonomy (NCBI): domain Eukaryota; kingdom Metazoa; phylum Nematoda; class Enoplea; order Trichinellida; family Trichinellidae; genus Trichinella; species Trichinella papuae. Next base: position 105,223 of record JYDO01000128.1, on the reverse strand, counting down.
CACTCAAACTGTTATTGTGGAAAAAATATACAGAAATTTAATACTCTTATTAATTATCATTTATTGATGAAAACAAGAACAAAAACAATTAGCTTACAATATTTATAGCAGCAAGTTCTCGTATGTCACGAAAGAGTTTCAGTATTAAAAGTACAGCTTTTATTTTTCTATTTGAACTGAAATAATTATTGACAACATTGAATAAATAACGCGAAAGAAAAACCTATAAAATGTCAACTTGTTTAAAAAAATTACAGTCTGCTTATAATTTTACAAAATTATTTAAAAATGCATTGAAAGCTTTTCTCAATTTGAGAATCAACATGAAAATTCCAATTTTCAACAAAGTAAAACCAACTTTAAATGCAACGTGAAAATCAATTATTCAAAGATTCTGTAAAAATGCTTAACAGAGCTGTGACAGTTGACAGGTGTAGGTTGAAATGAAAAAAACATTGCGAAAATTTCGAATAAAATACATCGTGTCTGTCCACTTACAGATTGCAAATTATTAATAAAATTATTTACAAAAATTAAATGCACTGTATAAAACTAGGCGAACAACTAGTACAAGAGAAAATGTTTGTTGTCAACTAGTAAATTCGAAATGTGAATTGCAATGTAAAATTGCTGACCACGTCACATGTACAGTATCAAATATACAATCGTCAGGTTAATTGTAGTGATAAAAAAACTAGTCGTACAATTGTTCCACGAATGATTTGTGAAATTGACAACAGTTGATGAAAATTGTTTTTCTGCGTAATACAATATGCAAGAAAAAATTGCAAACGAACCCAAACTGAGCACAGCATTTAAAATGGATTGATCGTGAAAAGTTGATTAAATAAATATTTACTGCTATCAGAAATTGAAAGGGGGAAAAAGAAGAAGAAGAAAAAAAAGAGGTAAATTCGCGAAATCAGCGCAATAAATAACAAAGCATGAATGCAAAGCTCCGTTGCGTGATGTCACAGCGATGGTGAAATAAATATATTTTATTAATAAAATAGTATTTCGCACGCGAGAAATCAATTATGCAAATTTGAATTCAATTCTAATTGAACCGAGTGAATTTTTGAAGCTGAGCAGAGGCGAGAACAGTGAGAGAGGTTGAATGCAATGAATAAATGAATGCTGATTGGAAAAAGTTGTTCACATTTGGAAAAAATGCCAAAATCGCAACAAACAAACAAACCGATTATATCCGAACTGTGAAGTACAAATGGAATTTGATTGAAAATCATAACCCCCCCCCTTCAAAAAAAAACAAGAAGAAGAAGAAGAAGAGAAATCAATAAGCTGTGAACAATTAGCATTGGTGGTGGTGGTTTTGATTTTTAATGCAAGCTTGTGTGTAATCATCAGGATGTGTTTGTTCGGTGTTGTTCTGCGAAGGAAAAAAGAAAATCAATTTATTACTTATGTTTTCAGTGAATTAGTAGCAGTTGACAATGAAGCAATATTTCAGCTTCTGAGAAAAGCAGACAGTTTCACGGTAGCAAATTGCATTCTCTTTTTGTCTGTCTCAAAATTGCCAACAAAACTTCTCAATCAACAACTGTTGTAGTACAGTAACCGACGAAGTTGGTTACTGTCAATTTTCCCGCAGCGAATTTCGCAATTTTTTCGAAAAAAAAATTATTCAAATCAATATTGGTTTGAAAATATAAATTTAAATAATAATAAAAAAATAATTGCATGCATACGATGCTGAAGAGAAGAGAATTGTACAGTGATAAAACGGTTGAACGGTGAGTGGTATTTGGCCGTTTGAAAAGCGAATGGAAGGTGGAAAGTTTTCAAATCGAGCAACAACAACGACGCACCATTTCAAGAAATAAAAAGCAAAGTTGAAGAAGAAATTGAATCCACTGCCCGGTGATGAGGATGAAGCCGGGCGAAGTTGCAACACGCAAGCACATGCACCAATTCTCCCCTGTGCTTTCACAGAGTGGAAACGACAAGTCCAATCAAGCACAATATCAATAGCAAATTGAACGATCATTCATTCACTGCCTAACCATCCAGCCGGTAGTATACTACCAATTCAATATTTGAAACAAAACAAAACAAATAAATAAACAAACGCTACACTTGGCAAGTAATAATACGACAAAAATGAACAACTCTGATTAATCGAATCGAATAAAACTGACGATGAATTATTAAAATATGATAATTACGATCATTCTTTTCAAGAAAAAAAAACCCAAACATTTCATACTTATGAAACAGTAATCCCAAGTTAAACGACAGATTTATTATTGTAATTTGGCAGCAGCTTTGTTTACCTGAGACCACAGAAGAAGAAGAAGAAGCAGGGGTAGGGGCGAAGGGAAACAAACAAATAAACAAAGTTGAAAATTGATTCGACTAAAGTGAACGATTTTGAAACCAACGCGGCGAAAAGCATGAAAAGTCGATGCGTTTTGTGTCACTTTTTGCCGTCGAAATGTCCGTCCGTCTGCTTCTGTTTCGCATGAGTATGGGCGAATCAACTTTTTTCGGCCCGGTGAAGTGAAGTAACAGTAGAATTTTCACGACGACGCTCAAAGTTCCAACTTGGAACCAACAACCGCTTCTATCACTTTCAGCCTTTGGTTCTTTGGCAGACACAATGATCTATGTCGGCGCGCCAAGTGGCACCACCGCCCGCCGGTATTGATCAAGCTCCGTGTCCGACCCTCTGTGCGGTGCACGTCTGGGCTTCAGCTCTTTCGCAAAAGTCTCCCCAGTGCGGCAGCAACGTTCAACCAGTCAACCAACCAACCTTGCCCAAAATTTTCCGTCCACTACTCCGGCAGAGCACAGAGTCGGCCCGGCACCGGATGGACCAAAATCCATTGACGGCAATTGATTGATCAAATTGATCAGCTTGGAACTTGCAACCAAATGGAACGCACTCCTTGGCTTGGAGATTGCAATTCTCAAATGACAAGCAGAACGCGAACAACAATTCGCCACTTTCAGGTGAATTTGCACTTTTCATTGTTGCCAACAAAAACTATTATTGAACATTCTCGTCTGGTGGAATGTTTGCCAAATTTACCAACCAACGTTCGTTGAAAATTTCATTCCCACTGAAAGTGTTCAAAACTGTACTTTCACCTGTTCACGAGCACAAATCCCAACCAAAAGGACGCTGGCTCTGTGTCGTCGCAGATGCAATCGATAAATCACAGCGTCTAGGCTTTGATCAATTCAACTGAACGATTCGAAAAAGACGCAAGAAGAAAGCATAGCTAAAACAACAACAACAACAACAACAACAACAACTGTTCGCAACGCGCCAACAACAAATTACAAAAACCACCTCTGCGAGGATACTGTACTACATTGGCAAATTGTGATCTGCAGGTACAGTTCAACTTTAATTGTCGTAAAAAAACAAAAAAAAACAGTAACAACAAACGAAAATTTTCTTTTTATATTTTTGTTCAACGAATGTGAACCAACGGCAGAGCTTTTGTACGTTTGGCTTTGGCGGCAGTGCGACGAACTTTGGAAGGGGCTCGCTTGCGACCGCGCGTCGTCGTTTTGCCGGCACCGCGACGGTTGGAGGCGGATTTTGCCCAAACGCGCTTGCGCGGGGCGCTGGTCAACGGCGACGGTTCCAACGGCCGCACGCCGAAAGCCGCCGACATGTCGACGGCACTGTCGAGCACGGCCAGTTCGGTTGTCATGCGCTCCGACTCGCGACGGTCCACCTCCTCCCAGAATGGTTCCAAGGCGCGCATCAGCAGCGGACCGTACTTGAGCAACTTGGCCTCGGTCATCGTGTCCACGGTCAACAGTTCAGACTGGGTTCTGGGCAGCCAGCCGGCAATTTGGTTCAACGCTTCCGCGTTCAAGATCGCGTTCCTGTTGGGCAAGTTCTCTCGTTCGGCCATTTCGCAGAGCAGCTTGTTCAGCGTCTGCAAGCAACGCTCGCTGATGTCCGCGTGCTTGAAGCGGTTCTTCTCCATCGCCATCATGCCCTCGGTGACGGCGGTCAAAAATTCCTGCTGCTGCTGCTGCTGTTGCTGCTGACCACTGCCACTGATCGTCGACTCCAAATAGACGTGCACCTTCTTGTCGCCGGACAGAAGTCGGTCGGCCATTGGACCCAGCTGCAAATAGCTGACCACGTGCTCACTGGCTGTCGTGCAGAGCTGCTCGACAAACACGCCCTCGCAGACCAAGTGGTGCAACACCCGCAACGCTCCTTTCGAACCCAAGCCGGCGCCGCGTCCGTAGACCGACAAGCGCGAGTCGCCGGCCGCGTACACGCCCTTGGTCTGAGCGCCACGGTACACGTCGGCCAGCTGCTTCAACGTGACTCGCCTTCGAGGGTCGCGTCTCATCGCGCGGTACGTCTCCACCAGCAGCCGGCAGTCGTTGGTCAAATCGAACAACGACGGCGAGTGGCGTCGTTTGCAAACGTCGCAGGCGGTGGCCATGTTGGCCTTGCACACTGCCGAGTCGTAAATCTCGCCGAAGTGTTCGACCAACAATTTCCGGCGGCACACGCCCACGTTTTCACCATAGGCGACCATTTCGAGCAAATTCCGACGGTGCATTTCCAACACGGTCGTTCCTTTCGATGCCGACATTTCTGATTCCATCAATTTGCGCAAACGGACCGAATCCTAAATCACGAATAAATAAATAAGCACAGAAACAAAAAATTAACAATCTCCATTCACATGATAACTGTAAAATAGCAAACAATGCGCTGGTAAACCGTCTCGTCCGGCACGCCCAGTTTCTTGATAATAACCTTCGACTGATTTCGGCATACTGTGGTGGATGACAAAACGCACGTCCGGCTTGTCTATGCCCATGCCGAAAGCGATGGTCGCGCAGATGACCAACACATTGCCGCAGATCCAGTCGCGTTGCACTTTGGACCGGCGACTGTCCGCTTGACCGGCGTGGTACGGTTCCGCACTGATACCGTGCGAAACGAGCAAATTGGCAACCGACTCGCACTCTTTTCTCGACAAACAATAAATAATTCCCGAACTGTTGGCATAGATGCCTTTGAGCAGAGAAACGATCGTCTGCAAGCATTTGTTATCTTTTTCGAATACTTTGTAAGAGAGATTGGAACGGACAAAACTGCTGATGAACAGTCTCGCCTGGGGCATGTTCAACTGCTTTTTGGTGTCGACGAGAATTTTGGGCGTGGCCGTGGCAGTCAAAGCGACAATCTGCACGCCGACGTAGCGCTGCCGCAACAAGAAAAGCCGCTTGTAGTCGGGTCTGAAGTCGTGGCCCCACTGGGACACGCAGTGAGCCTCGTCGATCACGAACCTGCTCAACAGTCGACGCTGGTACAAGTCGTCGAGCAATTCGAGCAATTTCGACGACGCGCTCAGTCGTTCGGGAGTGACGTAGACGAGCTTCACCGCCGTCGTCGACTTGAGCGACAATCGAGACACGGGCACATCTCCACATAGTGCCAAAGCCGGCACTTGCAACTCGTTCAACTTGTGCACTTGGTCTTCAATGAGCGACTTCAACGGAGAGACGACCACGGTCACGCCGGCGTCGATCACCGCCGGCAACTGGTAGCAGAGACTCTTGCCGGCGCCGGTCGGCATCAAAATGAAGCAGTCGTAGTTGAGCAGAATGGCATTCACTGCAGCCAGCTGCTTGTGCCGGAAACTCCTGAAGCCGAACACTCGATCCAACGCTTGACTGGCGGCGAGCGAATGTTCGAAATTGGTGTGCTCGAAATCGCTCGAGTCGTCACGAACGAAGCCTCGAAATTTGCCGTGAGCGCCGAGCTTCGGCTGGCAGGGACTCTCAGTTGTTTGAAACGGTTTTTCTCCTACTGTGCTGGGCGTGGTGGGCAAAATTGCACTGAAATACGGTGATTGTTGTTGTTGCTGCTTTTCCTGCTGCTGCTGTTGGTGCTTCTCTTGCTGCTGCAATTTTCCGCTGCTCGAACGCTTCACCAATGCTCGACGTCTGGCGATCAACTTTTTCCTCATCAACGCCGCCGACTGGTACACGTCACGCCAGGATTCCGGCAACAGGTTGGCAATTTTTGGAATTGCAGACTTTTCCAACAAATTGCAAATCACAACCGACAAAATGCTCAAACGTTTCTCCAACTCGACCGCGCTGTCAACTGAATCTTTTTCCACCGAACAAATGACTGATTTCAACTGAAACAAAATCCTCCTCCTCATCATCATCATCATCACGCTGTCCAACGACACAAGCTATTACCTTTTCTATGGAAATTTCTTCACCACTCTGCACGACAAATTCAACTTTCTCTTCTTCTTTCGCTATGGACTTGGACGACTTGGAGCATTTGGTTTTCGAACTAGGCGTCGTGCATTTCGATCCTCTGCATCGAACTTTCGGTGTACTGGTGAAGCATGCCAGTTCTGGCGAGCCAAATCGACCAATATCACTATTCGAACTCAAATTCGCACTAGTGTTCGAAACGCTAACAAAGTTCGACCGCGTCGTCTTGTCGGCGAGCAGCAGAAAATCGTCCTCGTCTTCGTTCTCGAACTCGTCGATCAACCTCTGCGGAATTGCGCAACTATTTTCCACTTTTGACTGGCCTGAAGCAACAGTTGGTGGAAAAGTTGCGTCATCATCCGGAAAACTGTCCGCAAAAGGTACATCTTGGAAAATATCATCGTCTGGTCGATCCAACTCCAATGCCGGACTGTTTGTGGAATTTTGAAAAACCGTCGCTTCGCCAGTCGGCAGTTGCAGCTTTCTGCTATTGAATCCGCCGCCAACGACGGTCGTACTCGCACACAACGTGCCTGAACTGCTTGCACAAGTACCATTGGAAAAAGCACTTTTGTTGTCGAAACGTGTCGGTGAAGAAGTTGAAATTGCTAAGAATTGGGCAAAAATATTTTTTTGAACAAAAAAACATCAAACACCACTCAACAAACAAACACAACAACCAAAAAATGTCCACTAGGTGGAAACAAATCCGAACATTCTTACCTGGTGTAGTTGGCAAAACTGGCGTGGAAACAACAGCTTTGGCTTGCAAGTCGCATATTTTTTTAAATTTGAAACGTCTACCGCTCATGTTCAAATTTCATCGTATTCTATGGTAAATCAACAAAAACAACAAGGTCAAATTTTCACCATTACAGTACAATCAGTGTATTGAAGTACAATTGTAAATTTGAAAATAATTTTCAAAAATTATAATAAGAAAGTAAATTTGCAATAATTTATTTTCACATAAAATTTTTTATTTTTATTTTTTTTAATTTTTAAATATTTTAGAGATAAACTTTTTTTGAAATAAATCACTTCAGTATTTGAAAAATTGAAAAGCGAAAAATAAGAGTGCAGCAAACAAATTTATTCCGCCATTAAATTGAAGAGCTATGTTAATAAAACAAATTTTGCAGTATTTTTATTTTCAGTGCAATTTTTTGATTCTTGCTGTTGTACTTGATGTCGTCATTTGCGCTTCTGTAATTATTGATGATAATAAGTAATGATTGTTTCGCGTTCAGTTGCGGCTTGTATGTGAGTATGTGTTATTAGTGAATCGGATACTTTTTTTTTAATTTTATTTGAAAATTGTCAATTTTCAAATTACAAACTGACCAATATAATGCAATTTTGCAATTTTTTGCACTTTACACATGTTGTGATATTTTTTTTTACACTTCATTTGCTTCGGTACAAAACATATTATGCATTGGACGTTGTTTATTTTCTATTTATGTTTGTTAAAATGGTTTATTTGACGCGTACGGTTAACAAATTTTTGATTTATTTTAAAAATTTTACTTGATTATTTAAAAATAAAATATCTCTTTTGATCATTATATTATTATTTTCAAATTTTTGTCATTACTTTTCAGTGATGTAGTGTTTTTTTTCTGATCTGCAATGCAGCTGTGAATTCCTTCTCATTTATTCTATGTTGACGGTTTGTGGTGAGTTTGATTTCATTCATTATTATTAATTTTTAATTTCTAGCATTGTTCTTCATGTTCTAGGTTGAATATATGGCGGAATTTATTAAAGAAAATTTTGCTCCAATGATTGGAGTGATAGCAAGTGTCGAGGCGGAGAAAATTTGTCAAAAAAATAATCTGATGTTTGCCGAATTGTTGCAACCGTTTAGCCAAATCCACATACCTGGTAAAGTAGTGTCGAAGTTGAGCTGTTGAAAATTTGAAAAAAGTTGAAAAAAAAAAATTTTTTTTTTAAATTTTCTCTTAGTTATGATGAAAACTCCTGGTGGGCAGTGTGTGAAAATTGAACAGTTGCAGTTGGATTTTCGTGACATTCGTAAAAGTGGATTTTTGGTTGCACAAGCGTTAAGATTGAATTTGATGGAAGCAATGAGACGTGTGCAATATTTGGCCGACGAGGAGAAATCGAGCACGATTTCACATTCTCAACCGTTGCCTTGGTTCCTCGAATATAGGAAGCAGTTGTTGAGATTGTTGAAGCCTGGCGAGCATGAATTTCTTCGAACTTATTTAGCTTGTGAGTATTCTCTTTTTTATTAGTTGAATTTGTTTTGATCAATTATTTACCGGTTCACATTATTGCACTGTGGAAACACGTTTATCAATTTGATTGCTGTTCGATTGTTTTGCATCATCATATTTTACTATCATTGCTGTTGTTGTTCTAAGCTATGACTAGTTTACTGATTGAAAGCTTGGACAGTTTTATGTGATTGGCTGTTTGCATATTGAATTTCTTGTGCAATAAAGCGCATCGAATTTTTCCGTTCGATTTATCGACGCGACATCATGGCCTGCTTTCTAATTTTCATATTGTGAAATGTGGGGAAATTCAATTGCATCCGTTTCGTAAAACTAGTTAGTTATATACATATAATGCTTTCGCGTGTATCCAGTTTTGCATCAAGCGGATGCGTGATGTATCTGTTGTTGAGCGCCACTTTGGAACAATTTTTTCAATTCATTTCCAATAGCCTACTGTAAGCAAGTTGATGATGCCAAAGTGTTGTGGATATTTCAACGAAAGTTGATTTTGATTCTAATGTTTTGCATTTTTAACCAACTGCAATTTCAAATGCATATGCTTTTTTTTTCGTTTCAATTTTTATACTCAGGATTATAAAATTTTGAATATTTTAAAATAAAGTACTGATTGTTTGGGAAATGATTTTTGTTTTAATTTGTTTGTTTATTTTTTTTTAGGTATATTTGTGATCAGTTCCGCTGACCAAGAGCCTTTGCAATGTTTGAATTTATTGTTGCAGTATCAGCACGCTCATCAGCATCAACCTGGACGGGTGACTGAAATGACGGACTTTTCATTGCCAAGAAATGTTAGCGCCCCGAAATGGTTTTTTCAAAATGTATTCAAATATTACGTAATATTGCACGATGTGAAATCTGGTGACGAACGCAGGTTATTATTGTTTAAAAAAAAATTTTTTTTTTAAATTATTATCAATAGAGATTGGTGTTTTCCCTTTTCAGGACTGATGAAATTTATCAGCAAATGAGAAAATTATACGGGGAGGAAAATTGTCATATTCTTCGGTTGAACAGTTGTGAACCGGGTGAAAATTGTTCCACAGATTTGTGGACAAATTTCATCAACAACGATGCTAATGCAGTTGCTTTTCAAATGAACGACAGTTGCATCGAACTGTTGAACAATGATCCAAAAGGGAAAAGTTCTTCAATTGAAAATGAAGTTCGATTTTTCACTGCCAGCGGCGACGATCCGGCTGTGAACGATGGACAAAGGCCAATTGAAGCCAATTGGAGTGCAAATCTTCTGTCATTGGAATCGGATAACAGGCAATTGATACCGCATCCGTTGAGCGAAGTGGATTTGCAAACAGCGTTCGCTGCTACCCAAGCTGACTATGATCAGCAAGTATTGTATCCGTCGAATGGTTGCCAAGCAGAAGTTGTTCGGTATGATTTTTTTGTGAAATTAATTTTTAATACTGCTTTCTCATCCTATATCATCACAGAGGTCAGTGTTTGACTGAACAGGATGTTGAACAAGTGCGTGCATTTTTGTTGCAATTTTGCAACAAAGGCTTGGTGCCTTACGTGGAACGGCAGATGAAAATGCTCAATGAACAAGTGAAATTATTGAATTTTATTTGTTCGGTATATTTTTTTTTGTTCACGTTCTGAAATGCAGGTTTCTTCACGGAAGAGAATTGGCAAATCGTTGATCAATGTGACCAAAAAATGGCTTTCTGGGAATAGTTCTCCGAATTTGATGGCCTCTTCTTCTGTCACTGCCGGCTCGTCGTTGGCATCCGGCACCGGTACGTCGACGGTTTCGTTGTCGGAGCCGAATTTTTCCCTCGAATCTGCCGAGATGCAAGCACGTCGCCTTGGCGATTTGGCTTTTCTCTTCCAAGATTACGAACAAGCGTATCAAATTTACCATTCGCTTCGCAAAGAGTTTTCAAACATGCATGCCTGGTTGCAATATGCCGGAGCTTGTGTACGCGTATTATTCAATTATTATTATTATTATTATTATATTCACGATCAGACAATGTATATATATATTTTTTTGTTTCATGCTGTTCATTTCTGAAGGAGATGGTCTGCCTTAGCGTGTTTTTGCTTGGTCAGTGTTCGGCAAAAACGTATCCAAATCATTATATGGAAAGTGCAATTTCTACTTATGTCGACGTTTGCAAGTATTGTATGCATTGAAAAATGTTATTATGAAAATTTATGTTTTTTTTTCTTTTTTGTTTTAATTTCAATTCCTCAAGTCAATTGTGGTATGGTATACGTGCGGTTTTGTTCAGCGTTCAAATTTTGCTCACTTCCGGTCAATTTGTCGAAGCGGCCTGTCAGTTGAGTCGTTTCGCGGAGAAAGTTTGCATATAATTTGTGTAAATTTTCAATTTTCTCCACTTTGTATTGTTTCTCATTGTGCAGGATAATTTGGTTAGTGCTTTATTTTTGGAAGAAGCGGCGCGTTGTTTTGCAGCTTCGAAACGTCACCGCAAGGCTGGCTTTCATCTCGTTCTGGCTGGTCATCGTTATTTGAAGTGTTCGTTGCGACTAAATTCTATACGTTGTTACAAGCAAGCATTGCAAATGTATATATCGAAAAGGTGGAATTATTCGGAGGTAAATGATTGATTGATAAATAAATTATTCGCATCTACATATGCGTGTGATATTGAATTGGAAAATGATTTTCAAATTAAACGCCAAATACATATTTGTAGGATCACATAAATTTAACCCTGGGTCAGTTGTATTGCGGCTTGAAGAGAGTGGCGGAAAGTGCGGATGCGTTTGGACGTTTGCTGTCGTCAGGCTGTGCATTGTCGGCGCAGCAGCAACAATCAATACTGGAGGAGTACTTGACCGTGGCTGGTCGGCTTCAAGTGGTCGGCGGAAAGAGGATCGACTCGTTGGCGTTGCCTGTGGTTCGCACGTCGGAAACGGTCGTCTATTCAGGCGAAGATTTTGTGGACCTGAGCCAGCGGTGCCCTGCTACTGCGGCGGAGTGGGCCGACGAGAGTTGGAAAATTCTAGAACGACGATGTCGGGAAAGCGCTTTCCGCGGACTTGGGTCTTCTTTGCAGCAACAGCAACAACAACAACAAGAACAGACCCTCTGCTACATGGACAGCACGTCGACGGACAACAGCAGGGAAGCCTGCGTGGGCGTGGGTCGCAGCGTGACGGTGGTGTTGACGTTGGACAATCCGCTGGATGTGGCGGTCAATTTGCGCAATGTTCGCCTGGACGGGCGTTGGCCCGCGACGGTTCAGCGCAGCGTTGTCGACGGTCTGTTGCTCGAACCGCGAGCCAGCGGCTGTCGAATAGCTCTGACCGTGAGCAGCGATTCGGTCGGTCGGCTGACCGTCGATCGGCTGTTGTACGATTTGCTGTCGCCCGGCGACCGCCAACGTCCGCCGGTGGCCGCTTGCAGGGCGCTGGAGATGGACGACCCGTCGGACTGTCGCCTGAGGCCCCGGTTTGTGGGCGCCGCGTCGAAGCTCCGCTTCGAATTCCTTGACCACGACCAACGCCCGTCGGCCAGGGCGCACTTGAACGGCGAGCTGCTCGACTGGCGCGTGCGCGTCACCAACGTCGGCCGTCAGGACGTGCGCCTGCTGTGCCTGTGCGCCGAGCCGGCCGAGTCACTGTCGGCGGGCGTTGCCGGGCGGCAGGGTGTGGCGACGCCAGAGTTGGATTCGACCGTTGTTCAGCTGTGGAACGCCGCCGACGCGGACGGTCCACTCCGGCCCGACCAGCAGCTCATGTTGCGGGTTCGCTTGCACGCGGTGCCCGGACCGCCGGTGCGGGCTTTGTTCTACTGGCTCTCGCCATCCGCCGCCGTCGACGGCAAGCTGAGCGTCGGGATGTTTCGGTGGCGGACTTTGTTGAATATCCGTCGGTCGATCACAATTACACCAAACAGCAACAGCAACAACAACGCGCGACTGCCGTACCACTACGCGGTGTCCGGTCAGCGTAAATTGATCGTTCTCAACGTGCTCAACCAATATCCCGTATGCAAATTTTGGTCAAGCTCGTCAAGACAATTTTCAATTTTTTCCATTTTTCAGAGCGACGATTCTTCGACCACAATTTCCATCCACCTCACCGGCATTGGATTGTATTCCACCAACGCGTTGGCTATACAAAATGTTCTCGGGGAGAAACGATGTAATTGGTTTGTTTGTTTGTTTGATTGATTGTTTGTTTTGTTTTTTTATCTTGCATAATTCAATTTGCAATTCTTCATCATTGGCGACAACAGCGTACGTGTTGAAAAGTGGCCAATCAGAGAATATTATTTTCGAAGTTGGACCGTCGGGCGTGGCTGACCGACGGCCAGTCAGCTATTTTCCCTTGTCCGACGACGACGGTGGTGGTGGTGGTGGTCATACGGTGCCGGAATTGTTCCGGCTCACGCCTAAACGCTCCACGCTGTTCCTCTGCTGGAGAGCCGACTGCTCCGACCCTGACCACCACTGCCCGACATCGGCTTGGAGTTGCTTGGGCCAGAGTTGCTGCTTGTTGTCGTCGTTGCTGTTGGACGAGACCGACTTTGGCGAACTGACCACTATGACCAATCAGCAGGTAGGTGCGGTTGAGTTTTTTATTCGACAATCACCACATCCGCTGTGATGATGTTGTTGTTGTTGTTGTTGAAGAATGACGATGAACAGCCACCGTTGTGCGCCAATGCCGTAACGTACGATTTGTTTTACGAGACGTCCATATCGCACGATTTTCTCCAATCCAAGTATGCAAATTATAGTGCTGTTGTTTGTTTGTTTGTTTGTTTGTTTGCGTTTAGTTAAAATTTCGCATCTGCATCATCTGATTTGCTTTTCAGAATGTGCCGCATTCCAGTGAAGCTGACGTTGCACAATTGTTCGCGTGCACATCCAGTGGCGATCCGTGTTCAGGGCGTGGCGTCAACCGAAGCTCAGTGCAAAGTGGTCGGCTGGTCCGGACGGTCGGCGTCTCGTTTGCACGTCGCTCCGTTGACCAGCGGCGGTGTCGACTTGACCGCCGTGGTGACCGAGGCGTCGGTTTTCGACCTGGCCGCCACGCTGCGAATTCAAATCCAATTTCCATTTTCACCGGCGCCTTACCAGCTCACCTTGTCCAGCCATTTTGTCACCGTGCACGGCATGCCGACCTGAAATCGGGCGTTGGCCCTCGAGATGAGAGAACGTGCTTTTCCGTCCGTCCATCCATCCATCCGTCCATTCGTTCGTTTCGTTCGTTCGTTTTGTTTGTTTGTTTGTTTGTTTATTTGTTTGTTTATTTAATTTTGGTTGAGTAAAAAAAAAGTATATAAATTGTTGGTTGAAGCTTCTTTTTTTCAAAGAAAGCTTCAACCGACAGCGACGACAGACGGTGATTGTGTATTCCATGATGCAGTTCATACTGTAGCGGTTGCTGATCACTGCGCCGTTGATTATTTGAATATTTTCTTTTGTTGTTGCTCGTATTAATTAATTTGCCTCAATGCAACCGTGCTTGTCTCCTTGTTGGCAGAGTGAGTGAGCAGAGAGTGTGTTCCATGGCCAGTCAGACGACCGGCATACAGCAACTGCTGGCGGCGGAAAAGAAAGCAGCCGAACAAGTGAACGAAGCTCGCAAGCGCAAAGCGCGTCGCTTGAAGCAAGCGAAGGAAGAAGCGCAGCAGGAGATTGAAAAATACCGCGAGGTGAGCATTTGAATTCAAATATTAATTAATAATATTCTCCGGATCCAATGTTGTGTGGTTTAATATAATTTGTGATGAACGAGAGAAACGAAAATTGTCTTTTTTTACACCAATTGTTATGCTAATTTGTTCAGCAACGAGAGCGTCAATTTCGACAATACGAGTCCAAGCATCTTGGCTCCAGGGACGATGTGGCGCAGAAAATCGAGACTGAAGCTAGTCAAAAAATGGAACGCATCGAAAAGCTGGTCAGCGTCAATAAAGAACAAGTGAGCATTAATCTTTATTATTATTATTATTATTCAAAGCAATCGAAATTTGCTTTCATCACGCACGCGTTTATTCTTGATTGTACTGTACAATTCTGATTCAACCACTTCTCATTTTATTAATTTGTATATTTTTTTATATCAGTTTTTCTTTATTGTAATTTTTTATGCTTGTTGCTCTGTTTTCAGGTGATACAGTTGCTGTTGAAACTTGTCTGCGATGTCAAGCCTGAAATTCATAGAAACGTCAGGCATAAGTGATTTGAACAAGATTGCTGATTTAATTTTTGCAATGATTATTGCCCTATATGTTATTTAATTTTAAAACAATTGCGTGATTGCGTGACTGAATTGTGCGTTTTTGAACAGTGATTTTTTGTATTCCAATTGTATTTTTAAAATATTTTATATTCTCCATTGATGATAATTTTCATTTCACAAGCTGAGTCGTGCAAATCAATCCATTGCGTACACTCTCTCATTCATATTGAGTGGTGGGTGCAAAGTTGCGCAAAGTTTTTCACTTCTCCATTTCTCTGAGCCGATTGTAATAGATTAATTTGCAAATTTCAACGTCTCAACGTGCATGATGCATTCATTCTGTGCAGCGGGAAATTTGAAAATTAGCCAATAATTTCTGAACGCGGATTTTATTATTCTTCAATTTGCTCTTCTGAATTTCAATTGGTTCATGTTTGTAATTTCAACAATCATATTGTTCCACCGTGCTTGTTGTGCAATGTGATTTTTGTTTGTTGTGCAGCGCGCTTTGTTGTCTTCAAAATTAACTGTCGTCCAAAAAAATTGATCATTAAATTAACAATAATCTCTGATCTTCAAACAGCTGCACTGTGCAACAACAGCAATGGAATTGGCTTCGCTTTGCTTTGCTTGAAAAGCAATCATTTTGTGGATAGAAAAGCTCATTTCAATCTTTTTTTTCCACATCTTTATTAATACCATTATTTGTGGTCAAAAGTAGCAGCAAGTTCATCCTAAATGAACCAAATGTAATTTGTTATAATATTCAACTTTTTGTGAATGAATAGCCATATTAATTTTCATTTTTTGAAGTCGTTTTGAATATAATTTTAAATTATTTGTAAAATTGTTCATTTACTTTTACTCTTAGATTTGTCAAATGCAACTTGGTTTTGTAAGTTTGCGTTGGTAGCAGAGATACAGGCGCTGAATTAGTTTTCTTTGCACATTGCCATTGAAAGCTCCTTTGACATTCATTATTTTTACTACAAGCATAAATTTCAAGCGCTTTAGGGAAATTGATTATTATTATTTACATTCATTGAATATATTTAAATGCGTATTTTTAAAATTTTCACGACATGTGTTCTACTTTAATATCATTCAATGAAGAAGCATGTAATTTGAAGTTAAGAAGTTGTAGGAAATTCCGCACATCGACAACTGCTGACGAATTGAACCATTCCAATCGCATTGATATTTTTTCTGCACATTTGTTTCTCTTACGGATCGGATCGGATATCGGCAGAAGACCCGGATTGATATATATATATATATATATATACGTGCACAGAGCGACGAAGGACAGGTCATAAGAGAGCTTAACGGAGAGCTTAACAGAAGATTGTAGCTAAGAAGTTAGCGAAGAAAAAAGAAATTTTTTTACCTTTGATTGTATATAGGCGTTTTGTTGCGTAAATTTTAAAGTGTGTCTACTTGTCCAGAATTCTTCTCGATAGCCGTAAGTGTTTGTTTATGGCTAATATTGCTACTGCTCTGTATACCGTGAAAAATGAGGCATCAGTTCGAGACGTGCCATTCGGCAAACGTTGAACTGGCGATCTGATTGTCTGAATTTGGGAAACCAATACATACGTTGATAGAAGACAAGCGAGAAACTCTGAGCTCAGTGATCGTGGAACTCTGATTCAAACCTGAATCACGAAAGTCAGTTACACCCACGTGAAGAAAGAACCAGAATCAACGGACTCAACTCCTCTCTTGACCTAACCATGTCTACTAATATTCCACTTTCTAAGTTTGAGGTAAGGAAATTTTGCAGAGATCTACGTGATTGGCAACGATTTCAGGATGAATTCAATGCCTCGATTCATGCCAGCACGATGCTCTCTGAGATTGAAAAGTTCTCTGAAGTCTACTCACGATCACTGCTGACAGGAGGAAATGCTGCAGCAGCAATTGAAGAATTTCCTCTGATTGCAGCGAATTACGAAGCAAGTATGACAGTTCTGTCAGATTGTTAATGAAATGCAACCGAAGAACTCATGCATATGAACAACAAAAAAGCAACACAGCATAAAACAGGTAAGCGAAGGGTGGAAGATCTTCATTCACAGAATAAAGTTCTTTTTGAAAATTTTTAAAATCTTTAAAATTTCAGAAAATTATGCTAAAATGTTTGGCATCATAATAACACTGATATGACTTTTTTTATAAAATATTATTATTTTGTGAGCAATCTGTTATTGTTGCTGATTCAGGGTTATGTAGATGAGCTAATAATAATCTGGTGCTGTAGTTTACATTTTCCATAATCTAGGACACTCAGAATGCATGACTTATAGAACTCTGGCAAGTTGAATATTATTTTTACTATATGAATTATAGATGATTTAATGGAACATTTTCAAAAACAGTTATTTACAACAGTGGAATGAATTGCAAAGTAAAACGTGCAAGCGCATTGCAAGTGCATCTCAAAATAAGAAGCATTAAATGTAGTAGCGAATATTTTTTTAGTTTTGAAACTTCAATATTTTGTCAGTAGAGCATTAATGATAATAACAGTAAATGAGATATCGTTGAATAATGAGTAATGATGAATAAGAGACTATGAGTAGATAGCTAATCTGGGTCATATGAGGTCATATAGGAGATCATAAGGTCATGTAGGAGATCCGAAGGAATCAATTCCCAGCACAGTTGCCATTAATGTTCATTAATGAATGATTGTCTGAATTCATGAAAAACAATATTATACATAACGTCGAACACAGTATTAAATGGTAACATGCATGCTAATCATACATTCTTTCGAAGTCACTTTGCGCTAATTATGCTGTTGCTATGCAAATTGAATTTCCATTGAAAAACCAGCGAAATACATGAAACATGATTGTGATTTGGCATACGTTAGTTCCTATATCTGTTCATAAGACATTGTAATTCTAAACAGCATAAAGAAAAGTGGACCACAAAATGTCTAGCAGCTGAAACAAATTCCACTAAGCTAGACAAGTTTTACTTAATTCTTAATTGTTTCAAAAAATCTTTTTTGAAATGATTTTCAAAAAAGTGCTGTACATCTAAGTTAATGAGCTGTTGCTTTTTTGGCTGTTGTTATAGTTGATCAATAATCAGACTCGTTTGTTATAGTTGAAATTTATTTAATATTCATTTCAGTTTAATAATCATATTTTATTGAAGGTTTTGCAACTTTATCAAGATGAGTGGAGAAAAGGAGATTGAGTTTAAGTGCAGTTTCAGCTATGTCCAACAACGCTACGTGAGGGTTGTTTTTCAAATATGCAAATTCAGTTTTCGTGAAATCTTATCTTATCTTATCTTATGAGCANCGCAATATTTCTTTGATTTGGTCTACTTATTTTTCCTTCATTTTCTGTCCATTTCCATTAACATTAGACAATGCATATTTATGCAATGAAACGTGCAGCACAGTTTTCTCTTCATATGTGATGTGAATTTTTAATAAAAATCGTAATGCATTATTTATACGCTTTTTACTGGCATCGTGAATATGCTCGATTACTGTGCATAGCTGCATTAGTTTGGAGAATGACTAACAGTGGACCGAAAAACTGAGTTGTACACTGCTTGTCAGAACGGCTTCATGTATGACGATAAAAGTAACATTGTGAACAATGAATGCATTTTAACCCTCATCCGGGCGGCAAATTTTACAACTTAATCCGGGCACCTGTCTGCATATGTAGACACTAGAAGTTTTGTCATGTTTAATCCCTGTATACGGTGTTAAAATGATTATTTTTTCAAGAACTGATGATAATTTCACAAATAGATTATTTATTTTATTCAATGCATGCGCTACACGATATTTTAGTCATTTTATGGCTGCTACATACATATTTTTGGCATGAGTGGCAGCGGATTCGCGTGGATTTTCGACATCCTGGCTCTTGGCATTTTGATGGATTTTGTCGTCTCATAACTGATGTTTCTAACCTTCCTGGTTTTGGGGGCCGCCTGAAGCGGATGAAGGCATCTTTTGCTTGTCCATAGATTTTTTCGTTTTAATACCTGATTTCGATGTTTCGTTTAGCCAGCTGAGCGGAAAGCTCTTTCATAAAATGTTTTTTTATCTTCTTGTAATTTTGCTCGTGGCTCATCAGTAAGTATGCGTTGTTGATACACACCTCAATAATGAGGTACAACATCAGTATGGTGTATGTGTTGGTATTTCTTTTGCAGGAAGAATCTTCTATTCTTGAATCCATGCTGTCCACACCTCCTTTGCCAAGATTATAATCATCTATTATGTTTGGTCTTCTGTCATCTCGTTGGTTATCTATTTTAAGTTTTTTGTGGCACGAATTCATTAAAAGAACATTCCTATTCTTCCTTGGCCAATAACTGATCATGATTACTTTTTTGTTGTGCTCATAAACAGCCAGTGTTGAGTACACATCACGTCTTCTTGTATTCCGCAAACATTATGGTACATCGCGGCGATTTGCAGACACTGTACCTACAGCTGTTAGACCATTCTCAAGTAAATGTTGTACGATGGAGTATAAAGTAAAATAACGGTCCATAAAAACGTTTCTGTTAGATTGTACAAATGGCTGTGCCAACTGTTCAACAACGGTGTTTCGATAGTCGAGTTTGGCGTTCTTCACTACTTCTGCCAATATATAGCAAACCTTTTAGAGCATAACCATTCTCTGCGTCACATATCCAGTAGATCTTCACACCATACTTTGCTAGCTTGCATGGCATGAATGTTCGTCCTGGTATGTAGCCGCGGAAGCCATACAGTTGCTCATCAATGGTTAATCTTTCTGATGGTACATAATGCTTCATCAGATTACTTTGAAACATTTCCCAGATGTCTCTCACGGCTGCCATTTTGTCCGTCACTTTGCGAGCTTCTCGTGTTGCCTTGTTATCAAACGTAGCTTGGCGTAAAAAGATTCTGAAACGATTGTACGACATGGCGCAGCGGTAAAATGGTCTGCTGTCATTTTGTAGATATAGTCCTTCTACTGCAGACATGTTATCTTTGTTAGCACCTGCTCGTATGATGGTTCCCAGTGCAGCATAGATTTTAGAATATGTGAATTCTCGTTTTTTCAAAATGCGCATACGTCTGTTGGTGTGGCGATGTATTTGTGCAACCATATGTTCATCAAAGAATAGGGAAAATGCATCCTTCTCTGTCGCCGGTTGCTGGCGAGGGCCGTATCTAAATCGAATGATGTCCCGACTTCAGGTCTTGACAGCAAATGGACGACGCTGCCATCTTATTCCATTTGGTGACGTGTACTCATTCTCCAATTCACTATCAGGCGCTGCTTCTTCACTGCTACTATCAGCATCACCGCTTTCATCAGAAGTATTAAGGAAAACCTCATTGTCACTTTCAACTTCAAGAAGCTCATCACTGCCATGCTCTGCTTCAAAATCACTTACCGATGCAACGTCACTCTATTCATCAGACCCAATTTCAGAGCTCTCAGTGTCAGCATCTCTGGATGCACCAACAAGCTGCTGAACTTCATGCAGGGTAAAAGTCCGATGGGATAAACGAGACATTGAAACACGAGTAAAGAAAGGATGAGCACAGACGAAGGTAAAAGGCAAAATGGCGTTGTTGTGCAGGAATGCCAAACTCATGGTCAATAAAATGAAGCAGAAACCATAATTGATAACATCGAAGAACAACTGTTTCAGCAACTGTGCTATGCTCGTATGGACAAACCGTTGATGATATCCCATTATTTGGAACATTAACTTACGATAAAATACTCGAAGCAATGAAAAAAGAAAAAAATAAATATGTCGATGTGTCTGATAAAGCAAATGAACTGCTAAGTCATTCAGAAGCCCATTCTTGCCTCAAAGTCGCCTTCAAGTGGATGGAGCAGCAGAAAGAATTTAATGCTACTCAGCTGATGCTAATGACGCATGTCGCTGCAAAGAAGCTATCTTCGTTCACACAGAAACTTATTACTGATTATATAGAATATGACGCAAACTAAACCTGGTGCTTTTTGAATGTACCGCTGAAGAATATAATCGACCACATTAATAAATGCTGCATGCAATTTAACCGAGTAAAGGGCAAATAATGTCGCATAATAAACGGAATGTCTACTATTGGGCGTCTGATTGAGGATAACAGCTATAAACGCTTCAATAATGTACGTATATTTAAAAAAATTCAAAACGCATGCTTATCTGATGATTTGATTATCCAAAGGACACTCAGAAATCATATGTTGGTATAATCAGAGTTCCACTGTATTAACCAAAGAGAAATGATAAAAGTAAAACGGGTAATTAAAAATGTATTCTAATATTAACTCACTCAACTGATTTCAGTGCTTGGATCCATCTTGTCTATCTACAAAAAAATCAAAAAATAAAAATTAGCAGTTTTGAAATAAAATCACATATAAAATAAATAAACATAAAATAAAATTTAAATGTACAAAGAAACATTTTTATACATAATAATCAAATGAAAAGAATTTCTTTTGAAAACAAGATAATAATTTAAGTGTTAAATTCAAAAACTACACGCTAAATGGAAACAAATAAAAAACTCAAAATATTGCATCCAAAACAATTTTGGGGCATCAAAGCCAAAACACTGCATTAATCAAATCATAACCATAGCGGTCTGTGTTTAAAATAATTAAGCTAGGAGAAAACTTTACCCTTTCGAAGTTTCTCTAGGCTAGAATTATAGAATAAGGACCCATGGATAACCAGACACACATTTTGTCTGTAGTTCTGCTTCATGTCGTCCGTGTCTCCATTCTTCTATATATCTGTAAAAATGACAAACATTAAAGTAAATGTTCCACATAGATGTTCATCCATGTTTATGCATACACTACAACTTTCAATTAATATGCTAAATTGAAAATAACATTTTCAACCAATAATGAGCAAAATCGAAAGTGCAACTCAATAGCCGTTTTCTCATCGTTCATGCCTATCATGTTCATTTGATGCTATTCTAAGCCACAATCAATTATTTAAAAGACATTAAACAAAAAAAAAGACGTATCTGTTTTATGAATACTCAACGGACTTTTCAGGTTAAACAGCGCATTCTTTACTAGCAATACACCGTTAGTAGCTCACAACTGCTTCAAATAAAGCATATGAAGAAAAACGCTATCGGACGCTACAGTCAGCCACGTCAGTAAAACAAACAAGCACATTGCTGCTCATAAGATAAGATAAGATAAGATTTCACGAAAACTGAATTTGCATATTTGAAAAACAACCCTCAAGTAGCGTTATTGGGCATAGCTTAAACTGCACTTATACACAACTACCTTTTCTACACTCATCTCCACAATGTTACAAAAAACTGCAATATAAAAAATGGTCATTAATCTGAAATAAATATTAAATAAATTTCAACTATAATAAATGACTCTGATTATTGAACGTCTAAAACAACTGCCAACCAACCAACAGCTCGTTAACTTAGATGTACAGTATTTTTTTGAAAATTATTTTCACCCCCATCTCAAAAATCTGACTTGAAATACAAATTAGAATGTCGAATAATTTCAAATATTGAAACATATTCTTACATCTATCTCATTTATAACAGATTAACCCTTATAGTTATTGAACAGCTTAATAACATTTCCAAACTGTCCGCTAACTTACACGTAAATCTCAAAAACCTATGAGACAGCACTGCTTAATAATGAACTCAATATCCATTTTCAGTTATATTTTTAAACAATTACAAAATAAGTGAAGGAAAGGTAAGTGCAACTTAACTAAACAAGCGTCTTCTCCTGGTTGAGATCCATCCTTATTTATCTGCTATTCTGAACCACGAAGTACCATTTTCTAGAAATTATAATAAAATAAACAATAGAAACAAATCTACTTATGGGCCTACTACCGTCTTTCCGTTGAAAACGCCACACCGTTCAGTCGCAGCATACCGTTAGCCAACAGTTATTGCAACTGATGCCGCAAAAGCAAAATGCATAGCACTCACATAAAAATTTGCATACAGTTGATTGGTAAACAAGTACTCCGCCCATTGATCACTCTGCGGGGCCGACATAATTTTGGTGTACGTTAGCTGAAAAGCAAACAAATAGCTAGATTTCGCAAACAAATTTGTATGCTAACGAAACTAGGCCCACTTCAGTTCGCCTTCAGATAGCATAATTCGAATAAATTAAGCAATCAAATATTTCTAATAACCATTATAATAGGCAAAACATGTATCATCCAAGTTAAGCACTGCCTTATAAAATGCAAAAGGTGAAATCAATACAAAGACTGTCATAAATTATGAATGTTTACGTAAATTACCAAACCATTACCATAAAGAAAATCTACTGTTTAGTTATAATACATGTCAAGTGTACCTTTAATTGTTTTAATAAAACAATCTTAAACTTTGTGAAAAAATTATTCAGAAATAAGAAATTATTTTCTAATGCTTTGTATTTTAGATTGCAAAATCGCTTTTAAAAAAGGAAGAATGTTGCCTATGCTTTAAACAATTAGACATTTAAAGTGACACTGACAGAACTGAATTATTTTCGCGTGTTCTGTTGTTTCAATGGAGAACGTCTGCTGGACATTCAATGACACCATCAGGCATTTCTGCACTAAACGCGAAGTTAACATTGAAGCAATATGAACGCACCAAAGCCACTATTAGTGCATCAGATCCTTCGTTTGCCGCTAGCAGCAGTTACATCATTTACCCACTGTTGCAGATTTACATAATTGATGGTTCGCTGCGTTACAGTTGTTTTTCAAAAAGAAGGCAAACTGTATATGGGCAAAACTGAATTTTTTTAGCAGCGCCGCTTCTGATGTAAAAAGTAAATATTATAAAATTATTTCTCGGTTTTCTTTGAAATGCATAAATTCTAAAACTTGGAGAACACTATGATCACGAATTTGGATGATAAATGTTTCGTTTCACAAGGCGAGCAATAATAAAAAGCGTAAAGTTGGTTCTTCCAGACAGAACGTTTATGAACAAATGGGCGGGGGAATCGATGGATCAGATATTGGGATGCGTCTGCTTGCTAAGTGACAATGCTTAAAAGCATGCAAACAACAGCGAGGTTATCAGTTCGGAAACTTGTGAGGTTGGAATTTATTGTTTGTACATATTAAACGTTTTGCTGTTCTTATTTAACATGTATGTATGCGCTATATGTCGTTGTTATTGCTGCAGCTGAAGAATCCAGACAATCTGACGACAAACTGGATATTTACTGTGCAGTAGTAGTAAGGAACATTGATCAGCAGCTTCTCATACATGAAAGTAAAACATTAAATATGCATGCGTTTTTCTGTATTTCTTTCAAGTTGAAGGTGGTGGTGGTGGAGGCGGGCCTAAAAGAAATTGCATAGAAAATGCGCCTAGCTATTCAACAGAGCATGTTACCTCGCATTATGGGAGCAGGAGTAAAACCGGGTTGACGTACAGGCATTGGTGTCCCAGGAAGACGTTGTGGAACCATTCCCGGCATCGGACCTCCTGGTATACCATATTGCGGCTGCATCATCGCTGGTGCAGGCCCACCCACTCCTCTGATTGGCCCTTGTAAGCCTAATATAAATAATAGCTTCAAAATAATTATTACTGCATTAAAAATTTCAAATCAAACCTGGTGCCATTCCAGGCATTGGGACGAATGGCATTCCGCGTCCAACAGGTTTTGCCATTCCAGGTCCAGGAATACCACCACACTTCGGAATTTGCGGAACATCGTCCTAAGTTTTCAATTTTAATTTAATTTAATAAATTTATCAAAATGCATACATCCTTTAAAGGTGGACCATCAACCGACATGCTAACAATATGCTCGCCACGAAGTAGAATAAATCCAAGAGTGCGCTTTTCTTCGCGGTCGACGGTTCGTCCCGCTTTCGGTCGATAGCGACGAAATTCTTCGCAATCGGCCAATACAACATTCATATACTTGTCGAATGCTAAAAAACTGAAAATTATGATATCTGAAGATCCAAAATTTGACTTCATTTATGCATAATGCAAACGATTTACTTCCACAAAATCAAAAATAATTCAATTTTTATCATAAAAGATTTTTTATTTTTATATATTTTTATCATAAAAAGTTAATGCTTCATTTTCAATAATGCTACAGTGCACAATAAATATGCTTAGTTTACAACAATCATTTAATATTTTCAAACGCAGAAGTAACAAAAAAAACATTTACATTACTTTAAAATGATTCAAAGGAATTACAAGAGCTTATATAACCAATCACTCTGGAAACGTCCTTACGCAAACAATACGTACGTTTGAGCCCACCTTTTAAATAGCAGTTCCAATTCAATATAGTAACTAACTTGTAACTAACTAATAATAACCAAAAGGATGCTAATTAAACTAAGAAAAAAAAATTAAATAGCATGTAATTAACTTAACAGTGATTTCGCTTTAAAAAATGTAAATTGACAAATTCAACTAATGATTAGGAAACTTTTCATTTCATACAATTTTTTAAATTCATGCTTCACGCGACAATAAACTAAACAGAAAACTGCGAAAAACCGTTTTAACTAAAATGTTTCAGCCATGAACGAGCCGTAATAATGCAGAAGCATCACATAACCATGATACTCATTAACTAGTACATAAAAAGTCAGTCCTATCATCAAAAATGAAATTTCAAAAAATACACTTTTACTTAAAAAACTACTTAATAGAATAAAAAATATTAAATGCACAACAACAGTTTCTGCCAAATAAATTCAATAATTTTTGAAACTCACCTTTCAAATATCCGATTAAAATTCGTGAATCTTGTAAAACTATTTTCACCCGATAATTCAGATGCCCAATCATCTTATGGCTTTTTCCAGCAGTCTAAACAAAAATAAATCAAAAATATATATTTCTTTAAACTGAAAATTGAAAGCTACCATTTTTGCGTGATTATTTGCAGCTACCAAACGAAGGAACAACAAACAAACGAATGACCTATGACTTTCTGCGCATGGTCAACATGAACCTGCATTACATTTTTTTTTAATAGAAAGAATATGAAAATTCAAAAAGGTTTGATTTAAAATATAGATTAAACTAATGTGATTGACTGATCTTCTCTCGGATAACTGAAATAAAATATAGCTTTAGGCTACAGTAAGGAAACATTTTTGCTAATGCAAAATGCGTTAAAAGCATAAAAAAATGATGAATATAAAATATTGCACAAATACATTTTAAATGTTATATAAATTCTCCAAAAAAAGTTTTGGTTTGAAAAATAAACAGTCCAACTTTTTCGTTACAGTATACCTGAATAGTGATTTCAGCATTTACTGTAATCATTAAATTTAAAATTTTCAGTTGGTTTTATTTATTTGTAAAAGGTTTTTTACTTTAAATGTGTAAATTTATAAAATTATCTAATTACTGTATCGGGCTTAATTTATCATTTTTTAATTTTATGAATATGAACATGTGACCCATGAAAGCAATTGTGTACGTAAATTTTTCAGTGTGAATGCCCAAATACTGCATTAATTCATATCTGAACCACGTAAAGCTTGTTGTTAACTTAAACGAAAGAAGAACTTCACTTTTTCGAAGTCTCCCTAGCCAAGACCTACAGAATGGGGACCCACGGGGAACCGCGCATACCTTTTGTTTTTAGTTGTGCTTTGTGTTGTCCACGTCTTCATTCTTCTTCATATCTGTAAAAATACTAAACATCAAATCAGACGTTCACCTGATCATATAATGAAAGTTGCAAATAATATATTTAATAGAAAATCAAATTTTCACATATAACAAGTAACTGTTTTTCAAAATGAATATACAAAGGTTGAAAAGAAAATAATACAAACAATAAAGGTAGAAAAATCGAATACTTTTCAGTAATTAAAAATGGTATTCAGTTGTTTGTTATTAAGCACAGCAGTAAACTGAGAGAATGCCATAATGCGCCGCTGTTAGCCACGTAAACAAGGGCGTTGTTACTAATAAGACTATTTTAAGACAACACTTATTTGCATAATAAACAAACAAGGCTCACCATGGAGTTACTCGACATAGCCAAACTGCACTAAATCCCAAGGGTGAATTGGCTTTCCTTCTGAAAACAGAATTTTAACATTATCTCGACAATGTTACATCAAAAATTCAAATCAAGATGGATATAAATCTGAAAAATTAAAACATCACGCATATATTTCGCCCATGATCGACTACTACAATTACTGAACATCTGAAAGAAATTTTCAAAGAACTGTTCGTTAATTTACAACTAAAATTGCAATAAATTCTAAATACTGCATTTCTTATCAGTTATATATTATTTATTTATGCTATTACATTACAGAATCAGCCATTTGTTTAAGCAATTACAATAAAAACTCAAAAATAAAGCTTATTAAAATAGGAGAATTTCATCATCGGGTTCGACCTTTTCTCAAAGTAAAAATAATACTGAATCAAACAAATAAAAAATTTATGATATATAATAAATATATAATTGTGTTTTGTTAATACGAGTTATTAAAGATAAAATCTATTCAACATAAAATTCTTGCCTAATATTGTATAAAGGAAACAAAATACTAAGCGAAAAGCTGGTTTGAATTTTCATCGAAATGAGAACAAACGTAAAGTGCAAACGAATAAGTTTTCTAATCAAAACAATATTAATATTCATATTCATGTTGATTAATCTCTTTGAAATTTATGTTATATAGTGACAAAGCAAATTAACAGATAAAAAAAGATTGCTTCACTGTTTGACTGAAAATAATATGAAATAATAATTTGATGAACAATGAAGGTAATTACAAATTTATTGGAATTATGCAAAAAGTTTCGTTTCATAAATTTATTATTTCTTTTATTACTTGATAATTTTTCTCAAAGTGTTCGTATTTAATATTACTTCCACATATTAAACGCGTTATGATGCTTTAAACTGTTGATCTGTTATCATTTTCAAAGTGATTTCTGAATAGCTTGTTGAAACACTGTATTAAAAGAATTCGTTAAGATGAAATGTTGAAATGAATGTTCTCTGTTTTTTCTTCTGCAGTTTAAAAACATGCATATAAATTTTGTAAAATTTAACTATCTTGTTTGATAATAATTCATCTAGCTGTGACTGAATGATTTCTGCATTTATCCTTTCTAATCTATTGCTATATTTTCAACGTTTTGTAAATTAGAGTTAAACACAAATATTCATATATTAAAAAGTTTGCCATCAACGTGTCCTGTTGTAAATATTTTGATTTATTTTGATACTTGAGCAAAGGTAATTATTTTTTAAATAAAATTGACACGTTTTTTAAATTGAACTTCTTTTATAGATGCTATAAATGTTCGCATACGGTGTAAACTCGATCGGTACTTTTATTTGAATGTTACCATTATTTTAGATGGTCATTACTTTTGCTTCATGAAGGTCACTTCGTTCAAGAATTTTCCTTTTGGTTTAAACAGGCCGATGTCAAATCGGTCTCATGATGTTTTGCCGAAAACATCTATCTCGCTTTGTAAAGAGAGATGGCAACATTATCAGCAATGATGGCCTGAATTCTTTGTCACGTTTTGCTTTTCATTACCTTTCAGCAGGATAGATCTTTGCTTTAAGTATGGATTTTGATTATTATTTATTATTATAATATTTTGAAGTGATTATAGCAATTTTACACAAGATGATAAATTCGAACTTTTATTTGAATTATTTATATATATATAGCTAGCTACAATGTTGGTATATTTTAAGCTTTGCAGCAGAAAGCTGATAACTTATTTATTACACATTGAAATAAATTTATTACAGCCTGTTATTTACAAATGTAAGACTAATTTCAGTTATACAAATCCTAGAGAACGAATTTTTATGCTAACCATCCGCTTTCCACATTTTTATTGTTTATTTTCTATGAGCAAATCAGCGATATTTTTGTTTCCTTTCTTATTTTAAAATATACGTTCACATCTTGAAGTTGCTATCTTGAACATTTATTTTCTTTGTATTATCCAATCTGTGGCAAAATGTATGGCTACATTTTCTTTTCTGATGAAAAATCTGATTTATTTAAACCTCAACTTACAAGTCAATTAATAAAAATACGAATGCTGCACGGAAGATATTAGCAGTATGTGCATACATACATACAACAACACTTTTCTTACTCAGTTGAAGTTCATTTTTGGGACGGGGAAGAAAAGGAATAGAATATGATTCTATGAATTTTGTCAAATAAGCGCCAGAATCTTCTACAAATAAATGGCATAAATTTGTAAATAAGCTTTTCTCAGATTGAATTCTTCAATCATTTCTGTGATTGTTGAACTTGTCAACCTATTGATTTGTGAGCTGTATTGTTTTGTATTAAGTTGTACTACTACTGTCGCTAATATAGAACAAATGCTTAATGAAATGATATATTTTTGTTTGAATAAAAGTTTAATAATAGGAAAAACATGCACTAAACATTTCAGTATTTACCATTTTACAGTCTAAGAGCAGTGTCACTAGCAACAAAATATAACTATCTCTTAAGCATTAAATTATAACACTCACTTTAATTGTTGCAGCTTTTTTTTTATTTAGGCTGCATTATGCTTCATTTTTATTTTAAAAAATTATTCATATCTTCACTGAGAGTTTGCTATAATTGGCAAGCAAAAAGTAAATTGTCGCTACTTTAAAAGTGGATTAACTTTAATGCTTTTATTCGTTTAATGCTTTATCATAAATAATAAATTACGCAGCAGCGAACATGCAGTAATGTAAATGTCATTTTGTCATGTGCAGATCTTAGCTCCTCAGGAGATGATTATTCCATTGCCTAGTGCTGCTCTAATAAACAGGAAAGTTCAACCACTGGCGCCAACCGACCATTTAACGAAGATATGGTCAACGCAATTAATAATGAAAAAATTGAGCAGCTGATGCCACATTCAAGTGCTACAGCTGGCATTGATAGTCAACGTACAGATGATGAAGTTGGTATGCTCATAAAATGATCTGCAAAGCCATGAAAATATTTGGAAAAAACATAAAAAAACTGCAATAATTCATTTTTGACCCATAATGAGATAAAATTTTCATTGTATGAAGAATAAATAAATATGCTTTTGTGAATTATATAATATTCAGAGCATTTTACTATTTTTTTTTAATTTAAAATCACACGCACTTTGTTGATGGGAATGAAATTTCAATTCTCTTCATCTGCTCATTTACCATGTAGATTTAAATCAAATGTTCTGAAAATTGCATATGAATACTGCGTGTCATGTGTTAAGCTTTTATAAATTGCCCAAAGTACTTTCAACATATTACATTGCAAAGCAAATTTTCATGTGATAAGCAATTTTCAAAACTGAACTTAACATTGCAAATGGATTATCTGCATTTTTAATGTTGCCAACAACTAAGAGAGAGAGAGAGAGAGAACATGTCCATCATTTTGACATTTGAAGCATTTGCCGCCTGTGTGAGTAATTAACAAACAGTACTTTGCAAATTTCAAACACTGACACATTAATTGCAAGAATATGATAAAATGCAAATCATGTAACACGTGACAAGTATATATTTATGAATTGTAATTTGCCCAAAAATAATTTGATTTTTTTTTAATACCTAATGCATTATGTTTAACAAATTTCTCATATAAAAAATGTGATTATATGTATTTTTCTTAATAATTATATTTTCGATTAAAATGCGGATTAAAAATTCAAAGCCAAATCATGAAGTGTTTAAAAAAAAGTACGCTTGTTTTGTAATAGCTTGTAAAGACATATTTTCCCAGACCAGTTGTCAGATATCCCAACAATTTTGGTGACGTCATTGAATAATATTGCTTACCTACTTTCTTCTGGCATGTGCTTAATTGCTGTTGATTTGATTCGGAAAATGAAAAAAAGGAAAAAACCTGCCCAATATGAGCTGTCAAAACTGGGACCACTGTGACGAAGAAGTCAGATTTTGTCAACGACCTTGGATGCAAATATTCCATCGAATGCGCGTGGCAAGTCTCTTATCCAACCTACAATTGCCCAATGGGTTGTACAAGCGGTGCGCTAGCAATTTTCATTTACTGATAATTTGTTGAAGATTGATTTAAAGAATATGTCAGTATTGATAAAATCAAAATAAACAAGCTTGTGAAGCGCTTTATGATTAATAACTTATGCATGTGTGATTTGTAAAACAGCTGGTTAGATTTTTATTTATTTTTAAAAACTTAATAATCTGTATGCATGCATACTTCCATATTTACTCTATTAATCCTTTCATTTGCAATTTTTCTGCTTCACTGTAGCTTCATCGTGTATTCTCATTTATAATTACTTCGACCCAATTACTACTTAGCATTAAATAAATAACAGACGTGCTATTACGCAATAAAACAAATATATGGTGGCAATGTTCACAAAATCAAATTCAATTTACCTCCTGATAGCTTCCTTTGTTGAAATTGAAAACAAACAAATCAACTATGAAGCTATTTGCGTGAACTAACAAAATCTATTCTAGTATTAAATGCATAAGAAAATAGTACAGTTGAATTGTTCAATTAGCTTGAATCTTAAAAAAAATGTATGCAAAAATGTAAATTGCACAAAGGAGGGAGGAGATATTTAAATTCATTTATTGTAAACACAAATGTAAACATAATCAAATAATATCCGATTCTTACCGGACAGTATTTTTGCAATTGTTCAACAATTGCAGTGAAACAAAATTGTCAAAAGTTAATGAATGATAGCTGAGAAGATTTTAAAACAACATATTGGCAATCAGAGAAAGCTATCAAAAAGCACGGTTGTGTTGCTATTATGCTGTTGTTGTTCAGAGAATGTTGCGTTAGAGAAATCTTGATCAAGCGGAGGCTCGTGACGATCGTTCAGCATTATCCAAGCGATGCGTGCTTTTTGCTTATTTTCAGATTTCTTGATTAAAGGGCGCCATTTGTTCTTCCTCCTATTTGCCCGGTAATATTTTCGATCTTGAACACTTTTGCACGTTCTCCAGTTACCAAATCGCCAAGAGCGGCCAAACCGCTGCGCACTATTCACCAGCAATCCAGACCTTGTGATGAAATCATCTTTCTTGTCGTGATTGTAGTTTCCACAAAGTCCGCACAGTCGATCTTTGTATTTCACGGATACTGTAACATCAATATAGCTATTGCCATCCCAGATAATTTTCAATCCTGCATTCAAACGGAGCAGAATGTTGAAAGATTTGTCATACATCACCGAAAACGAACCAAGTTCAACATACGGCAGGTTGATATCTTTGCGATTTACTCGCACCTTCTAAAAATGCAAAAAAAAATACCAATTCAACAATTAATGAACGGTTTGAAAAATTTTTTTTTTATATTATCATTATTATAATTAAAGTGATTCTAAATTATTAAAATGCTATAAAATCAACAGTTCTACTTTAATAACAACAAGTAGCATTGATTATAAAGAACAACGTGCTCTTCTCCAATAGCATCAATTTACTCTGCTGCTCTCGTCCAATGTTTTTTTTTCTTGCAAATGCTTCTCTATTCTTGTATAATGTCATTATTGTCTTTCGCAATGTAATTCTCCAAGGACGCAACATTTCAACCACAGAATTATTTATTTGCTTGTCAAACGGAAGAAATATGTGAATAAAAGACAGATTACTTCCGTTACAATTGAAGAAAATATGAAAGAAACATCTTAGCATATGAGCTATGAGCAGTAAGGCAAATAAATCAGCGTTAAATGTAATGTTTCGTAGATAAATGTAAAATTAATAAAATTATTATTCTTTTTTTTTTAAACATAGGATAAACATTGAGAACACTGTCTAAAAACTCTATTGAAATATGCTATTATATTGGAAAAAAATTATTAAAATACAACAAACACACAGTTTTGTTCCCAGTTACCTTATTTGGCAGCAACGAAATGCGAATTTTGTTTGGCAGACGAATGGACACGTGTCGAATCTTTGCAGCAGGGTAAATTTCATTTTGCACAATGACAGTGAAAGCACGTGTTTGAAATCTGAAACAACAATTTTCAAATTCATTAATAAAAATTGCTAAGTAGCCATTGTACACAGATAGATACTGTTGGAATATCAAAAAAAAAATTGATAAAGAAGGCAACGGTTATGATACTAAACTGCAAACTAACTTGCTTCTTTTGAATCGAATGTACAACTATATTTTTATCAAATTTTTTTTCATCAATTAGACATCTAATGCATAAAAAAATATGAATAAGATAAAAAAAATTTCACCTTCCATTATATTGGCAATCTTGTGTGAGCACATATCGGCAGCTACCCTGAAATTTAAACTCTCGACCATCAAAGGTTCTATAACGAGTTTCTCCAAAAACTGTACAACTTGCATCTTCTAGAACAACAACAGTATGATGATTATTAGAAGTGAATACAATTTTGCAAACTTACTTTCCACACAAATTGAGCAACACTGTCCAGGTAGCAACTTGGCCGCATAACCAGCAGAACAGCGTTTCCTTTTTGAGCACTTCTGACGGTGGCAACTTATTTTGCCGTTAGAACATTCGCACTTGGTACAGACGTCTTTTTTAAATGATTGACCATCCTAACATTGAAATAAATTTTCTAATTTATATTTTGTAATTGTAATTGAAACAGCAAAATTCAATAATAAACACTAAAAAGTGATAAAAATTGCATACTTTGTACAATTTATCTCGAAAAGTGCAAGATAAGAGATCATAATTTCGACAAACGGGGCAACATAAACCAGGTATAAATTGCTGTCTTTGTTTGGGGCAGTTTATTGGTGAACAAACAAATCGACGACATAAAATTCCTGACTCCTAAAATGTGGATAAATTATGTCAAATCAAAAAGTTTAATCTCCTAATCACTTTACACACCTGACACATGCAAAGTGTACAAGGATCTGGTCTAAAGCTTTGCTCAAATTGATAGATTCTATTTCGAAAATGACACGTTCTCACAGGAAGTGCTATGTTTTCTCGTGATTCTAGAAATGAGTTTAAAACAATAACAAGAAAGAATAAAAACAGAAATTCAAAATTCTTGATGCAAGCTTTTTAAACTTTTATAAATAGCATAATAATACAAAATAATCAATACTTCTACATTCAGGGCAGCATGATTGTTCAGGGATGTACTGTTCAGAAGCAAGGCAGTCCAATACAGGGCAAGCTGTTCGATAACAGTGGCAGCTACGTTCCTAGAGATAAAAAAAAAAACAATTATCTCATCACACATTAAACTTCATTGCACTTCAAAACTTACATCACATTCGCACTGCACGCACACACCCAAAATGCTTTTCAAATCCAACAAAGTTCCATTTCCTACATCAGCTAAAATCAACAATAAATAAATTTTAATTTAAAACAACACAACATCAAGCATAAATTATTGTATTAAACTAATTTTTAAATAAAAAAAAAAATCAAACTATGAATAATTTTTTCAACAGACAAGAAAAAGTTAATGCCAAATGTAATATGAATAGAATGTTTTGAAACTGGACATCATGTCCAATTTTTTCGTTATACTCTTCTCCAATGCTCTACACTATAATATAATGCTATAATATAAGCACAGCAAAAGCTTACCAATTTGTAATTTAAAACAATCATAATCATAACATTACCTATTGATACAGAATGAAGAGAAGAAATATTTATATTAGCATTAATTTTTCTGTTAAAAAGGTAATAGTGTCAGCGAAAAAATTATGTTCAATAACATTATATTTATTGTAGTGGCATTATGTGAAGATTAAATACAAGTTGAAAAAGTTAACTCTCAAGTGAATTTATTTTAAAAAATTTTCTCACATTTCACAATCAAAAGAGCTTACGTGAAATATGATGTACTCACATCGTAGACAAACTGGACAACAATAGCCGATAAGTCGATGCGGATGCTGGCATGGCACAACACAGTGAATTCTGGCACTAGTGACAACTCCAGCCTAAATTGAAATCAATTTAAACAAGCAACATTGATCTTTTGAGAAAATATTTCATATGTGTCATTTTTGAATATTGAAATGAAAAATGACAACCTTTAACCATTGACACTTAATTTTTGCATATGCACATTAAGAGAAAGCATTGCCGAAAATAGTTGGTCAAATGTTACAAGTTGAAGCCAGTTCTTTACTGGTGGCAATTACAGTTTCAGCAACACCAAGTAATTTTCATTTTCTTTACACTATGACAACAATTTATCAATCAAGAAAGCATAGCTATCCTGTTGCATTGTTGCAATCTGCTCACATCACATCACTGTAAAATGAAGAAGTCAGTGTGAAAAATACAACTCCAACTCATGCTTGTATGTGTGTGTGCTTTACAGAATACAGAAAAAATTTGTAATAATTCAAACCTTGTTCCAATATAAATAAATCTTCATATAAACATCTACAGCTACTAATTTCCAAAGCTTTTTACCAGCCTGCTGCATAAAGGCATTAAGAAATTCACCAAAGAAGTAATAGTAAAAAAAATGAAGTTTGTGCTTTCCAAGTGTTTTTCTTTTTCATTTCTATTATAATAAATCAGCTCTGTA
The DNA here is from genome assembly GCA_001447755.1 of Trichinella papuae. Classification (NCBI taxonomy): domain Eukaryota; kingdom Metazoa; phylum Nematoda; class Enoplea; order Trichinellida; family Trichinellidae; genus Trichinella; species Trichinella papuae. The sequence goes on along the minus strand of JYDO01000128.1, from coordinate 69,957 downwards.
TGATGACAAGCTGAGGATGAGCTTTTTTGTTTGTATTCATATTCGAACACACAGAACAGTGTACCATTGATTTGGAAAATTGATTCAAACAATACAAATTATGTCGAAGGTCATCATGTACATTTCAAAAAATGACCAACACATTTTTGTTGAAAATCATACCTTGGCATCTCCTACTCTTTTATGCTGAAGCTTCATCCAAGCGATGTCAACATTTTGCACAGCACATTGATTTTATGTATTATATATATATATATATATGTTTTTTCCCCTTCAAAATTATGCTTCAAAGAAAGAATCCAATTTCTATAAATTATGCGGTTTTTTTGTATGAGACATTTTCCAGAAGAAAGGAGGGAAAAAAAAGTTAAGGCCGCAATTAGTGCAAATGGTGATATTGTGGAACACAGAGCCGCAACAATGGCACCTGTCGCTTAATAAAGGTCAATTGTGTAGAAACAAAAAGAGCAACCTGTCGTCAGATCGCTGACGATCTGTCGCTTAAACATGATTTACTGAATGTTCTTCACTGAATATACAAGGCTTTGACGACTGACAGCTGTTTCACTTTTGATACATTGTAAAACAGTTTTAAACCAACCACTGAAGATACATTGTTTGGAACATTTAATTAATTGGTGCTATTAATTTTTACTTCATCTTATATATATAAAAAAAAAGAAATACTGAACAACAACTTTGTTTAATTAAATTTAAATCGACATCTAATGGACACGTTTTATAATCGATTAAAAATTGCTCTATAACAAATACTGGAACACTTACAACCAATCCCACTTTAAGTTCTCAAAATATTTCTACTGAGATAATATCTACAAGTGAACATTGATGAAAATTAAAGGAAAATTTAATGTAGCACAAGTGATGTAGTAAAAAAGAAAAACATCTCAATACAATTAAAATACAAATTAAAAACTCTTCCCTCACCTTAGTATAGCAATTTTTCAACTGATTATTATGTTAAGTAAAAAAAAAAGAAACAGATAAATCATTATAAAATATCCAATAGTAAGTACAGTGCGAGTAAAAATTTCAATATCATTTGTGCAGAATAATAATTTTTTTTTATATCAATAAAGTATAAAATGTGAATAAATTAACATAAACAAAAACAGTTCATATTACCTTGCATGTCAATCGTCTGCATGAATCTTGAGTACTCATCCATTGTTCTCCGTTGATGTATGTTACGTCCAAATATTGGCATTCTAAAGTTGAAAGTGTTAATTGAACATGTGAAAATGATTTTATCATTATTTCATTCATTTATTTGCTAACAACCTTTACACTGCATACAACAGGAATTGGGATTCTTTCGAATTGAAACGGGGCAACCTTCGAGAGGAGGACACTTTTTCGTAGTACATTGCGCTGTTCCATTCTTAAAAATGTAAAATAATAATAATAATAATAATAATCGTTTCAGTTACAATTAAACATGCTATGTGAATTTTTAAATAATTTTCAAATGTAGCAGTAATGTAATTGTTTAAATTACATTAATAAAATTCAGTCAGCTATTGTATGAAGAGATAATTTTTCAAAACTTCAAGTACAGATTTGTGAAAAAGTAAAAAAAAAATTCAATCTTCTTCTTGCTTCTCAGTATTGTATTCTAAAAGTTATTTTCATTTCTTCAGCTTTTGTTCACATTCTGCAAAAAACAGCTATTGTATTATCTGTAATTTACGTATATATATATATTTTTTTTGAAAGAAGAAAATATCTTCCTGTAAAAGTAACAAATCTGCTTTAAAATTCAACATGAAATGATTACAATACATCTTGCAATAATGCACATTGCTTTTAGCTTCAGCTAATATTGGCTAAAGCAGTCTAGATGATAAGTTCAACCAAACGAACTGGATTTTGCTGACACCAATGCAAGCATGAAATAACCAAATCGCGGCTATTGAAAGAGAAAGGCGACACTGAATCTGTGAGAAGAATTCAGAACATGCAAAATGCAAGAAAATGTGCAAACAACATTTCAAAATTGATAACAAACAATATAAAAATATATAACTTTGAAAAAATAAATTTAATAAATCTAACAAAAAATGTACAAGTACTTTTTAATGTGTAAAATTTACCTTGCAAGTGCACGTGATGCAGGGATCATTGGTTATACCTTGAATGTTCAACAGCGCTCCTTCACGATAGCATGTATACGGATAGCCTTGAAAAGATAAACATAAATTTTGACAATTTTTTTTATTAAAGAAATGCACACTATTAATCAAATGAATAAATCAATAATATCGAATTGATTTCGTATAGTTGGTTGTATTGTAAATTGCAATCGAATAAACAAGTCGGAATTATTATGTGAACAGACACTGATTGGCTGTTTATTATTTCTATGGCATTCAAAGAGCACAGAAGAAGCAAAGAAGAAACAAGAATCAATTATCAAATAATCAGCCTTTGGCAATCAGCAGTACATTCACAGATTAAAAACCGGTGTTCACAAATTCTTACAAGATTTTTGCATTTTCTTCATAAATATTACACTTTCGTAGTAGTAATTTTTACATAGACAACATATAAACGTATGTATTAGATTGTTTACTTTATGCTTCCTCATTAAAAAAACTACTAAATATGCTTGTTGAATAAAAAAAGAAAGTTCAATTCTATCTGCAGTGATCACGCAATGGTGTTTCTCACCAAAACAAACAAGATCAATCTGCACCAGCAGCAATAACAGCAACAGCAGCAGCAATATGCTAAATATAAATTCAAATTTTGTTTCTGCTATGTTGTATCATTATCGCGTGGCTAACGATAACAATTTAAACAGAAAACAAAAAAGAAGAAATGCTTCTTGCTCTATCAGAAGGCTTATGGAAAAAAGCAAAGGCGGCACGCCCTTTGAACAATTGAATTATCAAAGCATCTCGAACACAAGTGGCTGTAGAATAAAAGTTCCGTTGCAGTCGGCTATTTTTCGAGTTTGTAGCTTCTTAAAAGCTCAAACTAGCCTATTTTGAAACAAACAGGAATTGTGCCTCTGTTGTCGCCGTACTTCACTTCATGCACTTGACTTGCAATAAACAGTGCGGATGAATTTCAATATTGATCCAATGATAATTTGTTCAAGCTTCAGGGAAAAAGCTTCAGGCTTCACCGAAACAGATATCTCATTACTTGGTATAAAAATATCACGGTACAATTGGAAGAAATATTTCTACTGGTTTATCTTTATTTTTTTTGTTTTTGCACATGTAGTTACACATTAAGCATGGAACATTATTTCTGCTGATGTTGAATTTCAAGCATTTCCCTTTTTATTTTTTATCAATTTTTTTTTTAAATTATCATTTAAACAAAACTTCTACTCATTTCTATTAATATCTACAAAATGAAACATATTATCAAATACATTGCTAATGGTAAAAACAACAAAAGTCTCAAGTTCAAAATGCCTTTCGCTTCTGTTATAAACAAACAAACAAGAGAATAGAAGAAAAAAAAAAAGAATTCTTTCCACCCATAATTTGTTCATCACATTTGATAGCTTTGAAATTACAATTTCAAGAGCACATCTTCTCACATCAACAACACCCACATGTCTAATAAAATATTGATTCTATTGTTTCAACGATTGCTATTGCTCAAATGTAACGACCCATTTTTTTTGTGATGCTATCACATCAATGGAAAAATTACACACATATCATATCATATCATATAAGTTCATACGTCCATCTGTTGTACATCTTTATTACATTTTTTAATTGATGAATAATATGAATTGTAAAAGAAGTTTTTAAACCGTTTTTTTTTTAAATTAATTCATAACACTGAGAATCAGAAAATGAATTATCGAAAAATAAGTTAAATTTTTTACAAGTGAAAAAGAAAACTAAAGTGATAGAAAACTGTTGTTGTGGGTGGTGTTTTTTGTGAAATAATTCTGTAAATTTGAGATAACAAATTTTTATGACGCAGAAAGTTTAAATAAAGAAAAAATCAATTTATCAATGCCGTCGGATGAATAATATAAAAATAAATATTAAAAAAATTTACTATAGTATTGGAAAATCGTTTTCTTTTCCTTTACACAAATTTCAATCTTATCATTAATTGAGCTGTTAAAACATTGAAGTGGTATTGCTGAATAAATAAATAAATAAATAAATAGTAGTTATCAAATTAAAATTTTCAAATATTACACAAACTCATTCAATTACAACAACAGCTATCTATACAAGCTCAGATATTGAAATATACGACGACAAGCATGTTGATGCTATCGTGTGGTAATGGTGGATAATGTCGGGACAGTGTGGCGCGGAATGAGATGAAAAATTGGGCCAATTAATTTTTTACTCATAGCCTGCATGTTCTAATTACGACATTAAAGCCTGAAGCTGAAACACTGATTAGGCAAGCATGTCAAGGTAGCGGCGTCGCGGTCGTGACAGTGCTGGCGGCGGCGGGCGGTGCAGATAGGCTACCCGCGGTCAGGTCGACCGGCAAATTGCCATCCAACAGTGACTAATAAGCGTGTTATTGATGCTAGCGATAAGGAAACATATACAATAAACTATTGCCACAGTTGGTCATAGATGGTGTCGCCGTTCTAATGACCAAACTGGCGTCTGACTGACCAACTTTTAACAAAACAACAAAAAAAAATATTTCATTCATTCATTCACTCCAATATACATATACATTTATAGATATAGATATAGATATGTTGTTTTTTTTTTGTTTCCAATTGTTACAGTGCTATTTTATTGTAACAGATAATCACTTGAGAAAATGGATAAATAATAAAATGACCAATCAACACAATAAATACACTCCACTTACTTTTTAGAACAGCCACAGCATCCATGCCGCACACTAGCACGGCTGTTATGTATGCAATTGTAGTGATCAACAGCATGACACTGAACGTTGTTGTTTGCAGATGGCTTGGAGGAGGCCTTCCTACGAACTCCGAAAGCAAATTATATACCGACAAAATTGACTACATTCCTAAAAAGAAAAACTGTTTCTATTAAATTTCAAAACCGATGACGCTTAATATATATTATATATAGAAGCTTGTGGAAAAAATCTCCACCAAAAACCCATGCACACATGAATAATTTGAACAGTAAAAATTCGAATTAACCAACAGAGAAATGTAATTATTGTACAAAAACGGTGTCAACATTGACAAGACATTATACTGGCACGTTATGAGACCAATGTCCGTCGGCAAATGCATCTCAGAGGATGGAAGCCAACGACCGGGCCCTGTGGTCACGTGACCAATACTGCTTGACGATTGGTCAATTTCACTGTTCGGCTTTTACAGCGCCTGTTCAGCCGGCGGCTATCGGCTGAAAGCAGCCGGTTGCAACGGCTTACCGTCCGTCTAGCCACATCAAGCAGGAAATTGAATTGATGTCGTTTTCTTCAGCTTGATTGAGTTGAGAAATTTGTAAAGTGATCAAATTAGAATAAAATGTGAAAGAGAAAAAAACATCTACATCATTTGCTAATCTTACCAACGTGATGTAGCACGATGAACAAAAATAAAAAGTCAATATAATAATAATAATTATTATTATTAGTAATAGTAAAAGTTCATAACTGTTTCAACCACCCGCATTGTAATTATCAAATATTGCAATTTCTATTCGAACAACATTCAAAAATATGTCCAACATCAATCTCCATCCAACATGCTAACAACAGCTTGCAAACTGCACTAGTTGTGTGATTTGGCTTTTGTTTTTGTTTTTGAATAGAAAAACACAAATCTATATCGCACATGCATGTCTTTCAACCAATTTCCAAGCATTATCAAACGATGTTGACGTTTTTCAACTGCATCATACGATTATCCAAAAAAAAAACCCAACTATTTCTTTTTTTTTCCCCAACACACAATATTTCCACTTCAGCTACACAAAAATTCACATTCCACAACAAGCTTGCATCGAGATTGATGTTCAATTTAAATTGAAATAAATAGAAACAAGAACACCATCACCAACAAAGAAATTTATATTAAAACAAACCTCGACAATGTACAAATATGCAACTGCTACCATTGGCGTTGTCGATTGAGAATAATCTTGTCTATTTCCTGATTTTCCGTTTTACTACTATACGAAAAGCTGGTGTTGTGAGAACCGGAGGGAGAAGCTTCTTTTCTGACCTCTTTCTCTGACCAATCAGTGACAGAGCTTTATCTGAAATTTCTGCTTATTGTTTAAACTGAAATGAAATCAATAAAATAACTGCAATGGAAAACTGCTTTTGTTGGACAAATTGGACTGACCAGACAAGGTTAGAACAAGAAATAGCGAAGAAATAAGCAATCGGCTATATGTTACCAGTTATAAATATAAGTAATACATGTACATTTGCGCTGCTTGTTTCAAGCTGTTGATTTCGACCGGCTAACTATAATATATACTGTTCGATGTGATGAATCTGGTTGGAATTGGAAATGTGATGATTCATTATTGATTTGATTGAAAATGCAAAACTGATCGATCCGGAAGTGATCATTTGAATCAATTTTATATATTCCAACAAATTATTTTCAATTTTATTTTTCATTTGAAAATTTATCTCACTTTCAATTCAACACACACAACAACACCTACAAATATGCAAAACAGCATATTTTCTTACAATTATTTATTGCACATGCAAATTATTATTATTATTATTATTATTTTCTCTTCAAAATTGCTCTTACGCTTTCAATTACAATTTCAAATGAAATCAATTTTTACAAATACAAATCCACTTCTCATTTGTCGTACTTTACAAGAGGAAGGTTGAAAAGCAAAAAAACAAAACAACATTAAACACAACATAAATATATGAATGTAAGATGACAGAAAAAACGAAATAATTTTCATGACTTATACAAGTCGGTTAACCAAAAAAAAAATCAAGAAAGAAACACAAAAATAAACAAATAAACAAACAAAACAACATTTTAAAAAAATTAAAAAAAAACAACTCATTTGAATGATGATCAGGAAAAGCAAGCAGAAAATGCCGTCAATTTTGTTTCATGTCTCCGGCCACTTTGTGATAAGCAAGCCAACAACAACACAGACACACACAAGTCAAGTGAAAAACGTGTATTTTAAAGAATAAAACACAAAAACAATGCTTTATTAAATATTAACAGCAGAAAAGAAAATATTCGACAAATTTGATTTTAGCTAACGTCACATGCGTACGGTAAGTGATGGCACGTGCCGACGTGATTGATTCAGGCGTGGGAAAGGGTAAAAAGCATTATCAACAACACTGAAATATTGAAATGGGGGAAAAATTGAATTTATTTATTAATTGAATCAAAAATATCTACTGCTACTTATTGCTACTGCTAATGTATGACCGATTGACAGAATTTTTGGCAAAGAAACTTCCCACAGCACAGTTGTGCCATCATGTACTTACTACGCATTGAAACGGGAACCAATAAACAACTGAAAACTAGTATACAACAACAATAATACAAACCACTTTATGCTAATATTTCTTGTTTGTTTTAATTTCATTAAATTCTGCGCCACTTATTTTCTGATAAAAAAATGCTTGTGAAAAGTTATCATCACAAATGATAAACATTTATATATATACGCTGTAGCACTTGAATTCTTCAACGGACAAGCTTCCTTCATCCGTTGTTATCAGTTATGCTTCAAAGTTTTCAAAGACTAAAGATAAAAAAAAAATAAAGCAGCATACCCCAATCAAACGGATAATCATTTTATACAATTACGTGATAGTTGGAAATTTCAATATGCTTCTTCTTCACTTTCAACTTTTTCACTTCAATCATACAATTTTGCATTGTATAGTTCATCAACTTTGCACAATTCAACAAAATAAAAACAATTTAATAATTCCAAATTTCAAGTGTATAACCAATTCAAAAATTGATCAATTTTTTGACAAAGCATCTGCAACAAATAAACTGCTTTGTCTTCAACATGTTATTCATAATAACATTAGCAGCACAGATATACGAAGCTGTGCTTCAGTGGAGAAAACTATTCTCACACTTACTCTGAGACTGTAAAAGAAAAACAAAATAAAAACAATGCAAAATTATAAGTAGTACAATAAAAAGAGAATGCAGAATTCACAATCGAACTGCTTGAAAAATTATCTGCAACACATTATATAAATATATTCAATTCATCAATATGCATGTGCGGCTAAAATAACTTTTTAACGTAAAATATACATATTTTCATTTAAAAATACTATACAAAACTAAAAGTAATATCTAAAAAGAAGGTAGAATAAAATCATTTATATAAATACTGTGGATTTCTTCATTTATCATACACACAGGCAACTGTGTTCACGGATGATCTTCATCTTTATCAGCATCGTCATTATCATCATCTTAAATATCAATTGATCAGAAAAAAAATTATTATTATTATTATTAATATTATAAATGTCATTACTTTCCCTATTTTCAGGAATTATTGACAAAGGCGGTAATCCTGCAATACTTTTACGACAACATCGAACAGTAGCAAATTGAAAAGCAGGCTGATTTTTAATTTGCATTAATTTTGGTGATTTTTGTTGAAAAAGCTTTCGACACAACACCAATTCATGCAATTCAGCAAGAGAAGTAGACATTTCTGAACCACTACCAACTCTCTTGTTAACACCAATCAAAATGGTGATTGGAACATTATCTGGAGGTTCAGTGCCATAACTGCAAAAATCTTTTCCCGGCAAATCTTCATTCTCATTTGGACGACGAAATTTAACAAAATCATTACGAAACGTGAACTTGCATTCATGCTTTCTTGAATGACCATCATCTTCAACAAAAAGTACATTGTTATATTTCACTTCTACTTGATAAATTTTCAGCATATCTTGGTGAGATGATGATGTTGACGGTGATGATGATGATGATGATGATTGGAAAATTGAAATTTCCTTCTTCTTATTTCGAATTACAGGTTGAATATGGAAAAAGGTTTCCGCATCTGGATCTCGATGCGTTTTCAAACATCTACGCGATAAATCATCCTTCAAAAGCATCAAATATTCATCCCATGTCATTTCTAAAAATGATAAAAATTCAAATAACTTGTGAAAAAACTCTTTTTTTCACTAGAACAAGTGAAAAAAAAATAAATGAAATCAAAATTGACCACCTCTTATTTCATCTATATTTGGTCTGCACGATAAACGTTTTTTATCCAACGAACAAGCCATAATCTTCCTTGTCAGCTCTTGCACTTTCGGCTTCTTGTCTTGTTCTTCTTTTCCAAGCTTGGAACTTCCCTGTTCGGATATTTCATGCAAATCACTTCCACTACTGCACTGTTGATATTCATTCAATTGCTGTTCTTCTTTGGAAATTTTCGTATTTTCCATGTTCTCCAAATTGTCTCTTTGGTGAATATCTTTCATAAATTCGCCTGTATCTTCCAACATAGTGGTCAAACAATCGCGCATTTCCTGCTCATCAATCGTTTGGTCAGCAGGCTTCAATTCATTATTTGCGCACCACAATGAATATTCCGTAGAAGATTTCTCGCCTTCTTCTGCTTTGTGCAGTGCAATTTCACCCGTTTGCATTGCATTTGCAAAACAGTCCTGATTCTTTTCGCAAATTTTCAATTTATTGGCATTCTGATAGTTTTCATCATCAACTGTATCTAGCTAAACAAATTGATCAATTTAAGATTATTTCATTCTGTATATGCGTGAGTGTAAATTTTCTGTCTGTTAATTTTTTAATTTTTTTTTGTGTACCAACCTGCGGCTCTATGAAAGATTCATCATCATCATCCGAACTTTCAATCTCTTCTTCAGATAATGTTGAGGAGGATGTTGATAATGTTAACGACTTGGTCGACTTTCCACTTCTCACCTCTTCTTCCAAATGTTCCAAAATTATGCATTTTCCCGCTTCAAGCATCCTTTTACGTTCCATCTCTAATGATTTTTCAGATTTTTCCATCTTCAAGCGAATCTGTTCCACTATACGTCCCTCCTTTTCACGAGTTCTTTCCAACTGTAAAAATTATTCCAATGCAATAAATTCAATATTATTTCTTTTTTTTTCTTTTTAAATATAAATTATCAATCCACAAATATGAATATAAATCACAATTCACATACTCGAAGTCGTCTCTTCAACTCCATATATTCTTCGTGTAACTCCGTCAACTTGATTTTTTCACATAGTTCTACATACCAATTTTCAGGAGAATCTGTTCGGAATACCTGAAACAGTTTAATACAAATTACTCGTCAAAATGTCAAAATTAAATAACATAAAATGAAACTTACACTCTGTTGAAAAACACCCATGTAAGAAGATACTTCATTCATAAAACATTTTACTTTGGAGAAATGATTTTCAATTATATCTGCAACTGATGGCATAGTCGGTACAACGGGAAGATCTAATAAACAGTCATCAATATCTTCATCTTCTACTTCTACAGAAATGCCAGGATTTTCTGAACCAAATTCTACTATTTTTTTCAAGTAATTCATGCGCAGCTACAAAATATACAAAAAAAAATATTCAATTCATAACAGTACCAAAATTCTACAAGAAAAATATTAAAAAAAAAAAATTTTTTTAATCTTCTCATTTCAATTTCTTACATGAACTACATTTCTTCTACTGGCATATACTAATTCTCTTTCAAGTCTATCCTCTGAGAAATATGGAATTAAACCATACAACTTTTCCATTGCTATTGTTTTGTGAACTCGCGACAGCTTAAACAAATTTTAAAAAAACAAAACAAAACATCAATTCTTTCAAACAATAATCAATGAAAATTTACCTGTTTCAAAATTTTTATACAAATCATACTGTAGAGTCTGTCAAGGTATTGTTGATACTCAGGATTTCCATACTCTTCAATAAAACGCAGATACGGTTGAAGTTCTTGGGCAATAGTCAAAGGATTTTGAACACTTTGCACTTTCTCATAAAATTCAAGCATTTCGGGCATTGCGCATAAATCCACACCAAGAAACATCTTAAAATTTATTAATATAAATAAAATTTCCATTTTTCTGATAATATTTTTTCATTTTATCATCAAAATAAACCATCACCTGATATTACACAAAAAAGCACAATTTCATCTATTTTTCAGCATATACATATTTTTTTTAATTATTAAATTTATATAAACTGATTTATTTAAGAGAATTACTATTATCTGTAAAGTAATGAATAAGCTACAGAGAAAAAATATACCATTTCTTTGATAAAATTTTTTTTCGATGGTGGTCCTGGCCTTTTAAAAAAACTTTTAATCAGATGCGATCGGTCAATTCCATCATCCGCATCTAAATATTGTGCCGACATTGACAACCAATCTGCTTCAGATATAGACAATATTGCCAACAATATTCGTGTTGCCAATCTGAAACAAAAAATAAACAACAATTATATTCATTCTTCATGATAAAATTCTTTTTTCACATGTGAACATTTTTTGTCATTAAAAAAGAGAATAAACAAATAAATAAAATATTCATAAAAAGACATTACTGCACTGCTTTCTCGTTTCCCTTGTCAAACCATGCTTTGTCGGCTTGTTTACGCATGCAAAACTCTTGTAGCAAAGCTGCTGTATGAAACACAATATTGTTCGACTTCCAAAAAACCATTGCAGCTTTTTCCAAATAGACTGCAAATTTAGCTGGTTTCGGATAACATCCACTTAACACAATCAAATTTTGAATGTTAGCAATACAGTTGCAAGCTTCCTAAATTATAAAAAAAAAATTAATATATTCAAATTATTATAAATCTTTCGCCAATACATGCCTGCCACAACTGTAGTTTTAATGCCACGTCAAATTGTACGAAATGTGATCTAAAATACAAAACTATTCTTTCCAATTTTGATAATCTCACAGAAAGTTCATCGTCATGGTATTGCTGAGCCAGTTCTTTGTGATACATCATCTATAAAAAATTTAAAAAATCATACAATTTTAGATATATAAAAAAAATCACGCGATTACTTTAAGAAAATAAAAAATGAATAAATAATCGATTATTGCACGCTTTAAAAAAACTTTTTTTAAAAGTTATTGCACTGATTTGTTCTAACTGCTTTTTCAAAATAATTATTCATATGAATATATAATTATTCAACATACATTTTTTGTAGTTAATTAATTATTTCATCCGTAATAAATGTGGTATATATGTATATATATAATACTTACAATATTTCCCAATTCACAAAATTCTGATTTCCGACGATAATTTAAACAATAGTAAAAGGCTCGTTCTAGCACTATGTGATATAATAATTCAACGTGCTGATTGTTGCTTAGTAAATCTAAACAATGTTTGTAAGATTGCCACAAAAATCGAAGCCAAGGAGTCAGCTCCAAATGACCAATTAGACCTAATGGCTCCTCTTCAGCTGCCATCGCCAACAACAGCCTAATTCATTATTTGAATAACATTATCAGTTATATGAAAAACAATAATGGAATTTACCGTTCAGGGATTTCATTTGAATCGAATTCTTCTTCTCTCAAATTTTGTAATCGAAGTTTAGTTATTCTTGCTTTATCGTCAGCAAGTTTCAAATAATAGAGAAGGACGTCCGCGAAAGAGTGAATATCCTCCAGTTGACACATTTGTCGATAATGAACAAGCATATCTTTTGCTGTTTCATCTTCTCGCAGTTCTGTGCACAAGTGCAAACTTTTAATTATAATTTGTCTGAAACCATTGCTTGCAACTCTATTATTTGGATTATTTACAAATTCTTTCAAAGTTTGCAAAGCGAGTTCTTCCTTGTCATCCGCCATTAATTCTAAAAGGAATATGTTATTCTGAAATTCTTTTTTTTTAATTATTAGTTACCATTTGCTTTGCGCAATAGATTTTTCACGTTGTAACGATGAAACATTTCAAAATCTTTCATTGTACTAGCTCGGATATCCAAATTACTATGACTCAACAGTACGTATTTTGAAAATGATGTTCAACTTTTTACTTCCTTGTACGATAAAAACGATATCCGAAATGAAACGAGATAATGATACAATTGTCTATATTATGGGATGTTTTTTGTCACAATTTGTCTTGCATAGAAGCGGTAAAAAGCAGCAAAATATCAAATGTATTCAGTCAAAATACATTAGATATTTTGATTGTATTTATTTTATTTATTACATTTTATTTTTTCAATTATAATATATATAGCATATTTTAATTATCATGTTATTTACAATGATCAGCATAGTTAAGAAAACACAGTTGAAGCATTGCATTTTGTTAAAATTTTTTTATTCAATAAAAACATTTTTATAGTGTTTTTTTTTATTATACAACAAAATTTTCAATTTTTTACAAAAATTATTCAGAATTTTGATGCCATCGAATTTAATATAATATAAAACATTAACTTGATATGCATTATTACATTTAATTAAATATATAATTTAGTTAATTTAGAAAGTATCCTTTAAAAATGAAAAGTTAAAACATTTCTTCAATAATTACAAATTTTTCAGCAATACAAATATGCAACACTTTGAAATAATGAATTTAATATTCCACAGTTGGAGATTGAACCTGATTGTTGTACAGTTTTTATGAGATTATGTCCAAAGTGAAATCCCATTTTAATTCATTATTAAAATTTATAATATTTAAATTAATTCATTTTATAACTATGATTAAAAATTGCTATAAATTTCAAAACAATTTACATATATTTCAATATGTCGCATGAGAGTTTTTTTTTTAATTCATATTGTAGTAAAATATTCAATTGTCAGAATACAACACACTGTTTTTATTGTAAATTTTAAAAGTTTAAGTTCTACATTAAAAATTTTTTAATTAGTTTTCAAATTTTTGTTTCAAATATTTAGTACACTTAAACAAATAATTTGGAACTTATATTTTCTCGTAGTTTTATTAAAATTTTATTATCCAAAATAAAATTAAAATTATATTTTATATTAATAATTGGCATGTTATTTTTTATAATTAACAAGAAAAAAAACAATTTTTTGTAATATTACAAAATTAATCTTTAAAATTTTTAACTACAGTACTACTGTCCTTCTGTATTTAACACAGTTGTTCGGACATATTGTAAAATTTGAATTTAAAAAATATTATGTTTTTATTTTACCAATGTAAAGGTACAATATAACTTTTGTGGTACTCACATTCTTGCCTTGTGAAGGATGCTGCTTTTGGGAAAAACTGTCGCCCAGCTGAATAATATTACAAATGAAGTGAACAACTCTTCAAGTTTGGAAAAACTGAAAATTATACTTATTGTCAGTCTTCTTCTCTTAACTATTATCAGTTCAATTCTTCCATTGTGGTTTCGTCGTTTAGCTTTGCAGCCCAGTTCTACAAGTCGACGACTTTTTATCTCATACGTTTTCAGTCTGTTGTCATGCTTTGGTGGAGGAGTGTTTTTGGGCACTTGCATTTTAGATTTATTACCAGATACTCGTGAAGTTCTAGACGATGTTTTGTATGAATTGTTCGAAGAACAGTCCAGTTTCCCTTTGGCAGAATTTTTTACCGCTATTGGGTTCAGTTTGATTTTATGCATCGAACAAGTGGTGCTTTATTTACGAAATGGCCATTTCCATTATGACGACGCAACTGACAATGTTGAAGCCCTAGAAACGACGGATGATGAAAACAGACCTCTCTTGGATGAGAGAAAATTAAGCAGGCGATATTCGTTAGTGTCCGATAGTGGCGAAGAAGTTCACGTTGATCCGTGGTCGCATTCCGCACTTCGAGCTCTTCTCATGTTACTCACATTGTCAACGCACGCTTTGTTCGAAGGTCTCGCTTTGGGTTTGGTCAACGATTCTACCCAGGCTGTTCAGATTTTCACCGCTCTGTCCATTCATAAATCGCTGGTTGGCTTCAGCCTCGGCTTGCGTCTAGTCTCCTTTTCCAGTTTGTCCAATTTAATAATTATTTTATCTTGTTTGGCATTTTCCGCCACCGGATGTTTGGGCGGTATGATTGGTTTGATATTGTCAGAAACTTTACGCTCCAAAGTGGCAAAAATTATCACAGGTGCTCTTCAAGGAGTAGCTTGTGGTACATTTCTTTACATTGTCACTTTTGAAATTTTGCCTCACGAACTGAATGCGGCAATTCAGTGTACACCTCTAAAATTGTTCTCTTTCATTCTTGGCCTCGGCACAATCTCATTTTTACTGTTCTACAGTCAGAATTTTTGATTGACTTATTTGTTGATTATTATGTTTATATTTTATGAAGCGATTATAATTTTACAATGATTTCTATTGATAATAAAGAAATATTTCTTGCTTGAATTGTTTGTTATAAATAAATGAATATGTTGTTATTGAATACATTTCATATTGTTCACTGATTCCATGCGTTGTTGTTTTTCAAAGTGTTATTAGCAATTTATAGATTTATTATCGAATGGGTATTTGGTATTGGTTTGCAATTTTAATATGTTTCATTCTACTTTGTAAACCTATCAAAGGGTGAGATAATTGTTTTGTGTTTTTTTATTATTGAAAAAATCACGTTCTTTCTAGACAAGTGACGAATTTATTTCTGTTTGCTTTTTCCAAAGCATTCAACTGCGGTAGCATTTCCATTGACCGTTTCGGTTTTTTCTATGTCGAAGGTCTGAAATTCCGTTTTCACACCATTTGTATGGTAAAAGGAAGAGTTGATTTTTCTCGGTTAAACTGTTTTTTTTTATTTTACATATTAAACATTAAAATAATTATTCTCGAAGGAAGTGGACAGAGCATGGTTGAAAATAAGTCCCAAGTCTGGTTCATTTTTCAGTCAATTGTTGGCATTTCATAAAAATCTGGTGCTATGTTTTGGCTATGTACGCATCGAAGGTGCCGCGGCGGAATTTCCCAACTCTCGCAGACCCGCTTCTCAGTGGGCTAGACTGCCAGTTCGAGCACTTTTTCAAGCTTTTCAAGTAAGACGTGCTGTTTTTGAAATTGGAAATTCTTTTTTCCAAATTGTTGAAATTATGCATTTGTTGTTGTTGTTGTTGTTGTTGTTGTTGTTGTGCAATCTGTTCATCTAGGCTGTGGGTGTGGAGATGAACTCTTTCAACGTTGCCTTGCTGGATACGTTTCCTGGTTTCTTGGTCCATCTAGCAGTGGAAGGAGTTGTTCTTTATCCACTTAAAACAACGGACACGTGAGTGTGTTTATTTTCAATGCATAATAACGTGACAATTTTGAAAATGCAAATTGTGCGCTTTTTGAAATTTGAATTTCATTTTTAACAGGAATTGTTCACGTCACGGTCGTTTGAAATTGTTAACTTTCAAAGTGTTGCGTCGTCCGAGCACGTTTTCCGCCATCTCAGCACCGCTCGATTGGTTCACACTGACCAGCGGTGTGGATTTCTCTTTGGTCTCCGGTGTCGACATTGCTCTACCGAATGTAAATGTGTTCATTTTTATTCCATTTGATTATGTAAATTTTGTTTTGTTTTTTTTTTCTTCAAGCATATTCAATTTGATTTTTGCAACCCGTTAGCGTCGTTTTCATACGGTAACTTTTGCAAGTTTACTTTCTTTTCTTTTTTTTTTGTTGTTGTTTTCATTTCAAATTTGTAGACTGTATCGTACTGTTGTGCAGTCGTTTACGTGGCGTGACAAAATCGGCGGGAAAAACCAGTTCCGACAATTTCAGTGTACTGTATCGACAAGTGTTGTTGGAAACGAACTTGGATATCAGTGTGTGCAACATGTTGTTGCAGTTTTATTCTGAAGACTTTAAGTAATATTTGATTTTTTTTTAACTTTTTGTTATTTGTGTAAGCGTGTTTTCAAATGATAATTTGAAAAAAAAGAAATTTTTTTTCCCATTAATTTCAGTTTGCTGAAATTGGAAGTTATGAAAGCTAGTTGTAAAAAAACAAAGTCAAATGAAAAAGTTTCCTATTTGATTCAATGTTGTGATTTGGTATTGAAAGGTATATTGTCCAGAAGTTTGAAATTGCAAGTTCGACGACTTGAATGGTGTTCTAATACCGTAAGCTGATGTGGTTGTGAATTTGAAAAACAACGACAATAGAAAAGAAATAATAAAAATAATAATTGAATAAAATTGCATAGGCACGTGGTGATGGTGTGCAAAATTTTGGGTCCAGTTTGTTGACTGAAGATGTGCGCGCAATTTTCGCGTACAACAGTTTAATCCGATGGTGGTTGGTCGGTTTGAATATTCGTAAGACGTTGACGACAGCGTTTGATGTGACGGAGTCGTCAGATTTTGAAGAAAACTTTTCCGGATTGCGTTCGGTGAATATTCAAAATTGTACTGTACTTTTGCACATGCCAGATAATGTGAATATTCAATTCATGCTTGCCAAAGCATTTTTCTCGAAACGGAGAAATTCCAAGTACGTAATTTGTTCAAAAATGACTGTTTGGAATTTTTGTTGTTTAAATTTTGAAATGATTTTCAGAATTGAAATTGGATTTCATTCGTTTTACATGGACTTTAGCTTTTCGTACGAGAATAATTTGTCCGGCAATCGTTCAACGCCAAAAACCCACGTCTGGGGTAATTGTTCGACATTTGGTGGAAGTTTGATCGAAGTAAGTAGGAAATTTTTTTTTCTTTTCATATTTCATATTTGCTGTTAGGTTTAAATTTAAAGAAACAAAAAATCCGTTCGATTTAGCTGAACAAAGACGGCGACCGTTACAAGTGTCGCGCAGTTTTCAAAACAGTCGACTTGGAATACAGGCAAGCTTGGATTCGGGCACTTTGGCGTCTTGTTGACCAGCTTCCGGCATTTGCAGTCGACCATTTGGACATTGAATCCCAGTCGAGAAGTTCTGATCAATTGTTATTGGACAGTTGGTTTTCATCTTTTGATTTGTCGGTGGAAAATTTGAAAATTTTCATCCCTTGCTTCGACGTGGAACGTAAGTGGCAGTTTGGACAATTTGAACAACAATTATTGAACAGTATAATTAATGTCTTGTTTATTGCAGTTTGTGGTTACATCGTTGCCGAGCGTTTTAAATTTTCCACCAACAACAGTAAGCAGCAGCAAAGTTTGCACTGCTCTGCGGACACGCTGAAAAGCGGCTATTTGGAAATTACGTCGCCATCAATCGGGGTATGTGTTGCAGTTTTTTATTTTTAAAATTTCAAAAACATCTATATTTGTGGTCAGGTTGAATTGGAGTCGATGCGTGTGAAGAACAAGCACGAAAGCTGCTTGTTCGGATTTAGCTTTTTCCTAAATCGACAACAGAAGGTAAAGTTGAAGTATCCAGTTGTGGGCAGGGCGGGGAGACGATTGATGAAATCTATTATTTTTTTTTATTGTACACTTGTTTAATTGCAGCGTGTCGCTGTTACTGTAGAGCGGGAGGTGCGATTGAACTGGAGTCCAGTGTTGCACATGATTTTCTTGAACGTTTACAAAAGTGCCAACGCGTTTTGCGCATTCATCAACAGCGGTTGTTTTTATTTTTGGAAATTTTTTACGCGGGAAAAATTTTAATTTTTCAAATATTCAGATACTGGTGCTCATCGACAGCAGAAGAACAAGAAAAAGTGGAAACAGAAGAAAGAGAACATGGGTAGCAATTTTTTTGAATATTGGAATTCTTTTGAAATTGCTTTGCTATTCAACAACGGCCTTTGTGTGCAATTCAATTTTCCTGAACAACACGAGTGATAAATGATAATTTTCAAAGTTTTTTTTTTCTTTTAATTTGAAATAATTTTCTTCCTTCAGATTGCAGTTTAATTTTTCAAGTTTGAGAATTGCATATCTGGACGCTGTGCCATTATTTGAAACATGTAGCGTTTCAATAGTTTGCGACAATTATCCAATTTTTCTGTTCGAAGTATGTGCACACGCATCAAATTATAGATGCGTATCAAAATATTGGTGTTTGTTATTTGAAAAAAAAATTATATCAGGATGTTAGTGTTGAAAAGAGACCAAACTATGAACCATTGCTATTGATCCGTCAGTCGAACAAATCTTTGCAGACAAAGACCAATTCATGTTGGATTTGGAAAAGTAGCATTTTGATTTATTTGTAAATTATTAGTAATATTCTTATTACCACTGTTGTTGTTTCAGTTTCTACATTGTCTGTTGTTTTCCCTTATGGTTACCGTTTTGCTGCAATGCACCAACAGGCAATATTGAAACTTTTAAAATTTGGATTAGAATTCAAATTGTGAAATTATTCTATGTATTCATTCAGATTTGTAATACTTGGAAATGGCTACGATCGTTGCACTTTAACAATCCCACTGGAGCAGTGCTTTTCAGTGATTGGCATATAAAGATTCAGGTATATTTGTTGTTGTTGTTAATTGTATAATAAAGTGAATTTAAATTCCGTTTCAGAGTTTCAGTTTAGAATTGTGCGATGATCCTTTTGAAGTGAAATTGAACGACAATTATATGGTAAATGAAATTGAGCGTTTAGATTTAAAAAAACATACACTTGTCCACGTATATATATATTGATCATTTCAGTTGATGATGGACGAGTGCTGTGAAGCGCACCGTCGTCACGCGATTTTGAAACGTCGACTTGCCAGGAGAAACGTTGCTTCACCATTTTATCCGAGTATTGTTTGTTTTATTTTATTGAAATTTCTTCATTAATTAATTAATGAATCTTCAGAATCGGATGAACACGAATTGTACATGGGTTTGCAGCGTAAAAATGCATCCATATACATCCAGAGATCGAATACACTTTACAACGGCAGGCCGAGTCGAACAGGCTTGTTCACTTGGTATGTAGATTTTGTGGATTTGATTGTGATTGCCGACTCTGGTCTGTTTGGTTCTGAAAAGTTGAGCAGCGAAATTCGTACACTGGATGCGGACAGGTTGGTTCGACAATTTTCAAAATTCAATACGCGATGCTTTTATTCGTTCATTGTTGTTGTTGTAGTCCGTGGCCATGGAACCCAAGTTTTGGAATTTTGTTCGGCCGGTATATTGATTTCCATTTTGACAAACTGTTTGCCCGTATGCGGGATTATCCGTTGCCATATTTGGATGTGAGTGATTGTTCAATACGTGGAAAATTGATCGGATGTGAAATGAAAGGCGACGAAAATAGTACACAGGCGTTGATGTTGAAATATTATTCAATTGATAATTCTTTTTTTTTTTGTTCAACAGGTGAACAGGAGTTCAATTTTGTCGTTGGTCACAAATTTGTCGATGTCACGTTGCGTCATTTTCTAGCATTGTTGAAGTATTTTTACGATTTGAACACGGGTAATGTTTAAAGCAAAAAAAATATATATATTATTATTTTCTTGTGTTTGTTTCTTCTTCAGTGATAGGTGAATTGCGATGGACATACGGCCCGTGCTGGGATCCGTGTATGTCGATGATCAGCGCCTGTTTGGAATTGGTGAACAGACCGTCGTTGGATCCAAGTCCCCGGCTACCGTTCTGGGATCGGATACGTCTGTTGCTTCACGGTCGTCTCAGGGTTCGTTGTGGACAAGTTGTAACTTCAATCTTGGCCAGTGCTGATCCGTACAACGGCACCGAGAGATTGGAATGCACCTGGGATCAGTTGATCTTGGAATGGACCAATGGTTTGTTTGTTTGTTTGTGCAATTTATTTACTTGTTTGTTTGTTTGTTTGTCAAATTAATTTTCACAGGAGTTGTAATGCTGAAGTGCGATTTCGACATGAGCGTTCGGACCGCATCCAAATACGACGATTGTCAGCTTCTTCATGTTCCAAAATGCAAAATGATGTTAGGGGAAAAAAAAAATTATTTTTTTTTTTGTTTGAATCCAACATCTATTGCTTGCTTGCTTTTTTCATTGGACAGAATGAGAATGGATTGGGTTTGCTGTGGAAATCCGAACAACCACTATGCGGTCGTACTGTGCGCACCGAATAAATTGCCCAGTCGAACGGACGATCAACCGCACGATTCGTACAGGCAATTTCGCTCCAGTCACTTGAACATCTCTCTGGTCATTGACGTGCAAGGCGAAGAATGCTTACCCGAAGCTCAATTCTACACCAATACTTTCCGTTGGTTGGCTAGACTGCGGGTTGGTCGGCTTTGTCTGGATATATATATATATATATTTTGACGTTCAAATTTATTCTCCTCAAACAATACAACTTGATTTTGTAGAATACAATTTCGGCAATCAACCGGCCAATTCGACGTGGTCCCCTTTACAAGAACATCCGCGCACCTCGTGCACAGCTCAGCCGTCATTACAAGTACAGTATGCAAATGAGATTGTAATTGAAATGTGCATCGTTGTTGTTGCTGTTGTTGTAGGAGTGTTGTATTTTTGATTAAATTTCCAAAATTTTTCGTCACCTATCGACCGTCGTTTTCCACCAACAAAGGCGTCCGGTTGACTTGTGAAGCGTTGCGTTTTCACACGGCTTTTCAATTGCACTTCGAAAGTTCACCGTCGGCGACCAACCTCTGCCGGCGTAAACGTATGAAAATTGCCACCGACTTCACCGACGCCGAAGCCAAGCAAGTCGACGTGCACGTCTTCTCCAACTGCAAGGTTTGCAATTGTTTCAAATTTATCATAATTTAATTTTATTGGATAATATTGTTGCCAAATGTGGATTTTTCATTTTTTTTTTCATTTCAGCTCGAAGAGATTGAAGAACGAAAGTCATTTTTGATCGGCGTCGAAAAGTCAGTCAGTCACGTCAGTGTTGAAGTATAAATTGAATTATTCAAATCTCTTCTTTCAGACTTGCCTATTTTCGCGAGTTGACAACGTTGAACAGAGATAATCCGGTAAGTTTTTTGTGTAATTTGACGTACGACCAACAACAAGCAACAGACGTTGTGTGAAAAATTGTCTATTGTCCATTTGTAGACGATGACGCACAAAGTTTCCGTCTACAACGTGCGCGGCATTTGGACCGAATACAACCGTGATATCGTACTGTGGGTATACGATAATGTACAAAAATCGCAGGTACAATTTCTCTTTTTTTCTTTAACGTTGTCGAATGAATTTGATTGATGATTTGTTCAATTGTAAACTTAGACTCTTCGACGAAATTTGTCAACTCAAGCAACGAAACCACTTCTCACTGGCAGCAGAGAAATGGTAAGTTTATTTTAAAAATCAGATCAGTTATTTTGGTCTTTTTTTTTTAATTTGTTTCTTTAAACAGCCCAAGTTAGAAGGTTCCGACGAAGTGGATCCGACGACGGAAATTGTCACCACTCCGCCGAGCAATATGGAAAGTGAAATGCTTCAACAATTGATCACTGAATCCAATTTCAAATCTGTCGCTTATTGTGAAGAGGTGCAGTTGTTGTTGTTATTTTAATTTTTAATTTTTTTCCCCTTTTGTTTTTAGAATTCAGATTCAAAAACTGACGATTTAGTTGGTGTGAGCATGTCCGGCGATTCGGACGTCGTTTTTACGAAGTGGCAAGGTATGCAAATTAGTTTTCTTATCTCTCTCTCTCTCTCTCTCTTTCCTTTCACAGTGTAAATTTTCTTTTTCATCTTGTTCAGTTGAACTGGTGAATGTGCAGGTGGCGTTGCGCGGCTGCAACAGCAGCGGCTATTTGCTGTGCACGGCCGCGCACGGCAAGCTCACTTTGCGCAAGCACCGGCCAGCCTGGAGGGGCAGCCAACTGTTGGACAAAAGCACCCTGATAGCCACGCTCAGCGGCATGCAGTATTACGCGACCGTGGACGGAGACGAGCCGAAGAGGCGCCGTTCGACCACGCCAGACTGGGGTCGGTCAACGTCGCCGTCGTTGTCCTTTGGCGCCGGCACCGACCTCTCCTTGCCGGTGCTCGACGAACCGGACGACGCTGGTTGCTCTTGTGGTCGACGTTTATCCTCATCTTCATCCTCATCGTCGTCGTCGGATGCTTGTTGTGAACCGACGCCAGCGCCCGGCAAGTGCCGGTCCTTGGGCTCGTTGGTCAGTCCGCCGTCGCCGACGATCGACGAGCGCCGGAGCGTCGGCGATTTGAGATGTGCCGGCCGCATGCCGTTGCCCAACTCAGACCAAGACGTGGACTTCGACGACCACCGGTCGAATACCGAAACAGGCGAGGAGGTTGCGAGTCGACGTGCCGACCAGATCCAATGGCTGACCAAAGAGCTGGTGCAAGAGAACGTCAACTGCGCCAAGAACGCTTTCGACGTTGTCCAGCGTGTGATTGACGAAGCCCATTCGGCCGGCGGCGTCATTCCCGGTAAAGTGGTCACTTGATGACCAGTCGGTTTTTGATTGGTTGGTTGTTCGACGTAATGTATATATTTATATATATATGGTGTGATGAAATTTAGAAAGTGCCATGCAAGGTGGCAAGTTGCAGCGAATCATCTCCAGGTGCAGTTGTGAAGTGCGCATTTCGAGTTTCAGCGAAAATTTCGACGCGGCCGAATTGGAAAAATTTCTAGTAAAAGTAAGTCGAATAATAATAATAATAATAATAATACAGTGTCGGAAATTTTGTTTATTAATTTTCTTTTTTATCTGGACAATAATTATATGTTGTTGTTGTTGTTGTTCAGTTGCAAAACAATCATAAAGAAAGTGAATACGACCCGGCGGATTGTGTTACAGTAATCCACCCGACGCTCACCATTTATACAAGTTCTGTACGTTTGATTGGAATTTTTCTTTTTTTTGTTTTGTTTTGTTTTGTTTTATACGGTGTCTCTTTTTCTTTTTTTTCATCACTTTTCAGTCTCAGTATTATATGATTTTGGACATTGTGAACAATTTGATACTTTACGTTGATCCGCAGAAGAAGGTTTTGGTGGCAATGGGATTATTTTGAAAAATTAATTAATTTTAATGCACTTGTAGAAAAGTGCGGAAAAGTTGCAAAAATTTCGATTCGAAGTTCAACTGCTCGGGCGTGAACGTTTGCGTTCTAACATTTTGGTGTTGCAAAATGAAGCGCGCCTTCTCATAGCTAAGAACAAAGCTCGGGAACTGGAACTCTACCACTGCATGCAGCATATGCTTGACAATGACAAGTTTGTTTTTGATTTGATTATTGATAATATATGTTTGTTTGTTTGTTTGTTTGTTCACTTTAACAACAACAACTACTACTACTACAAATACTACTACAGGTTTGAGGAAAGATTTGCTTTGTTGGAGAAATTGTTGGAAGAAAGCAAAGAGTTGTTGGCCGCCAAAAGCGACGATCTGCACATGGCAATCAGGTAATTTGAATTGGCTTTCAGTTGTTTTGTTGGTGTTGGTGTTGTATGTTGAAATTTGCATACATCCTACATGCCAAGTTCTTTTGCCGTCTTTTTTCAACTTTTTTTTTCTCTTTTTCAGTTGTCTCAAAGAGAAACAATTGCATCGTAGTCGTCGTCCTCTTGGCAACCGGGAGCGAAGCGGTAAATTTTTTGAATTTTCATTTTTCAAACAGCAATATTTTTGTTGTTTTCAATTATAACATCCGGATATCGATGAACGGATAATGATGATGTTATAGATTTGCAATCAGCCGTTGCTAGACGGTTCGAAGTCAGTCTTCAAGAAGTTCAATGGTACTTGACCGAAGCAAATGGACAGCTCGGTTTAGCTGAGATTCAGTTGCAGAAATTTCTGTATTATTCTATCTTTTTTTTTTTTCAATTTTCCATTTTGTAATTTTTTTTTTAGCTATACAAAAGTGTCACGTATCAACGATTCTGGAGAGCATGTTTTGGAAATTAACAAAATAAAAATACTCAACATGTTACCCAATTCACCGTTCAAGGTAAGTAAGTTTTTAATTTGATTTTAAATTGGATTACAAAATTTACTTTTTTAAAGGAAGTTTTACAAATGAAATCACAAAATGAAAACGTGCGCAAACCAGCCGTTAGTATAATGTGCCGTGAATTAGCTCCAGGTTGTGTTAGATTTATCACATAATTCGTTGTTATTGTTGTTGTTTATCTGTTTGTTTGTTTGTTTGTTTATCATCCAGTCGGAGGAATATCCGTTTTGGAACATTTCGAAGTGACCGTGCGACCGATGCACGTCATGTTGACTTATTCATTTTTCAACGCCATGATGAACTTCTTCTTCCCGGATCGAAGCGACGACCAGCACGGCTCAACATCCACCGACGGTAGATCCTCGTCGAAGAAGCGAAAAAGTCGTTTCAAGGTAAGGCGGTTTGTTTGTTTTATTGAAAATTTGCATACATGAAATGCGTGCATTTTATGTTGTTGTTGTTGTGCAGCTAAAACTTGTCCAACAATCACTTTTGCCCAGAAAACGATGGCTAACCCAAGAATCCGGCAGCTATTTAGATTTGATGAAAGTAAAAGCAGTTGTTTTTATTTTTATCATTTGCATATTTTTTTAATTTTAATTTTAATTTTTTTATCTTATTCAATGTCCTCAGTCACGAGCGGCGAAGAATAAATTTTTTTTCAACATTCGGGTCAACGAGGTGCCGATGAATGTTACTTATAAGGTAATGTATATCTTTCTTCTTCTTCTTTGATGATGAAAAATATTCTTCATAATATTGCTCCAATTCCATAATGTATACTGTAAATTTTTACAGGGTACCAAGAGCAGCTATATTGACAATTTTAAAAATTTTGATCTCACTTTTCCGCTCATTGAATACAACAATCAAAATTGGACTTGGCTCGATTTAGCAATGGCCATCAAATCAAGAAGTCTTCGTGTTTTTGTCAATCAGGTTTGCTTATCTTATCTTTGCATGATATAAATTTACATATGCACTGCTTTGCACAGACAGAATGTGCTCCTTGGATGTGTTGGATAATTTTTGCTGTTTTTGATTGAAGGTAGTCAAGAGGAAATTGCTCAAATCGCAAATAACTCCGCTATTCAAAAGAAGCAAATCCAGGAAAGGTGATGAACTCGACGAGAAGGATAAAAAGCGTATAGTGTTGGGTGCCAAGTTGACGAGGGTTTTTGTTTTTGTTGTTGACTTTAAATTTTAATCAAATTATTTATTGTAATTCAATTTTTAATTTTAGTCTTTTTCTGAGAAAAATTTGAAAAAAACCGTCACTTCGACATTTTTTAGAGAAGTGTGACAATTTTTATATAGCGGATAAAAAGAATATGCAGCTTCTTTTTAGAAAGTTCATACACAACATTTTTGCATAGTTGTCGAATTTTGATGATCTCTCCTAACATTGATGATCTTAAATTTTTACACACGAAATACTTGCTTGCATCCATTATGCAATTGGACAACGGTTGGTATAAAGTTTTCAAAGTGCAATTATTTAAAAAAATTTTTCACCACATTATTTCTTATCTATATTGTACAACTTTGCAGACTAATAGCCATTTTTCATCTCTTCAAAAATTTTTTTTTTTACCATGACCATTTTACAATTTTTATGTCGTTTTTTTTCTTTTTTTTTATTAAATAATTTTATTTACGAACAAATAAATAACTATAAAGATCATGTTTTCTTTTACATTTTATCACTCCAATTTTATTCATCACCAACCTCGGCACCGCTTCCACTCGACGTTTAATTTGTGCAAGATATCGCGGGCGTTATGCAAATTTTGTTATGCAAAAAAGGTTTGTTTGTAAATTTTTACTTTTTCATTTCTTATTTTACGCAGCAGAAGTGTCGACTGATGTGACTAGTGAACAAAAGATGTGTACGTAGTATTATTATGAAAGAGAAAAGGAGAGAGAAAGTGCATATATATATATATATATATATATATATATATATATATATGTTGTTTGTCCTGTTTATTTTCTAGTTTAGAAGCTGAAGAATTAAGCCGGTTTCATTGGGGCAATCACCAAATTTGAAATTGTGCTTGTTTGTTCGACAATAAAGCCGATAACGTTCAACTTCTCCATTGTCGCACTGTATTATACACATGATGTAATTATGCAATATGGTCGGATATTTGAATAATAATATTTCTTTTTTTTTTTCGTTTTTTTTATACACCTCCATGGTATGTGCTGTGTGAAAATTGTTCTGCAAAATTTTGTTATCAAGCACCAACGAACTGTTGCATGATTGGAGAAGATGGATTGTATTTTTTGGTTGGTTTGCTGCTTTTCACAGTACAATAGTAGACAAGGCAAAAAAATAATTGGCCACAGTCTATCAAAGAGGTCAGTGAAATGTGTAACTATCGATCGCATTGTGTTCGGGTTTTTGATTACCATCTCTTGCCCTAAGGGGGCTGTTTGTTTTGCTTACAGTGAAGAAGTGCTGGTTTGTTCATTTTTCTTGAACAGTAGCTGAACTTGAGGCCATTACTGTAATAATATCCACCCGGCTAGCCTAGTCCGAAAAAGTCCACTTCCAACAAATGAACAATGACGACCACACCTTCAACTGCCGTTGACTTTGACCACATTCTCCAATCTGTCGGCTCTTTTGGACTTTATCAACGTCTCATATTGATACTCCTAGCAATTCCATCTTCGCTGATAAGCTCTTGGGTCGCTTTTGCTCAGGTGAATAAATAATTTATCCACTTTTATTTATTCAATTGTTTTATTATTATTATTATTATGTTGAAGATTTTCGCAGCCGCTTCACCTCCACACACGTGCTTTGTACCCAGGGACTTTGTTACAATTAATATGACGGATGAAGAATGGAAAAATTGGACAATACCATTGGAAGATGATTATTTTCACAAAACTGTGAAATTCAGCAAATGTAAGCAATTTGACACTGAAATAATTGATCACAAGATAGTTATAAACAAATCTTCAATCGTCGATTGCAAATACGGTTGGAATTACAATCATGACATTTACGACACCACTATTGTGACAGATGTAATTTTATTTTTTTTTATATATATTGAATTGGCCTTTAGCTGTGTATATATATTGCAGATGAATCTTGTTTGCTACAATGATTTCTGGCCTGCTTTTTCTTTGATGGCTTTCAATATTGGCGGCTTATTTGGTAATTTTTGTATTGGTCACATCGCTGACAGGTATGTTTTTTTTTATGTTCTAAATTTTTTCACCACTCGTTCATGTTGTGTGCACTTGTGTAAGATTTTATTTTATAATTATTCTTATATGCTACATTTCGGAGCTGTAAAGTAAGTTTTCTTTTTCAAATGTTGTCTTGGCAATTGAGCTTACATTTTCTTTCAGTTCATCATACAACAATCCACATTACAGTAATTAATTAGTCATCGGTGTAGGTACTTTTTTTTTTGATTTTCACACATATCTTAATTAATCATCATCAACAAGAACGTTTCCATTTTTTTCTTTTTGTAAATGATGAAAAACAATGTAGTAGTGAAAGTGCATTTTTTGAGATTTTCAGCCTTGACAAAAATTCACAACTTCAGTTCTTCAGTTGAAGACGTCAAAATGTCATTTTAATAGATTTTTTTTTCACTACATTTGGTCATTTTACAACCAAATGTTATAAATCTTATCATGCCACTCTCTTGTTACACTGTGTGATTTATTGATTTTCAAGTACAACTTTATTTATCGGATGTTAATTTAATTGAATATACAACTATCCAACAATAGCATATCATCATCATTTATTTATTTATTTATTTATCTTGTGAATAAAAATTTTTTAGATATGGCCGGAAAATAGCATTGTTTCTCATGTTGGCGGTGATTAGCATTTTTGGAATCGCTAGTGCATTTGCCACTGACATTTACACTTATGTGGCGTTGCGATTTTTTGTCGGCTCTACTTTTCCAGCGTTGTTCAGTCTGCCGTTTGTAATAGGTTTGGCAAATATTTTTTTATTTTTATTTTTTGGGCAATTTTTTTTATTATTTTGCTTATAATGAAATTGTTTCTTCACAGGCATTGAATTGTCAGGTCCCCAGCATCGCATAATGTTGAATACTGCTTTTTGTACATTTTTCGGTCTGAGCTTTTGCTTTCTCTGCTTCATCGCATCGCTTCTACGCCACTGGAAGCATCTGTTGATTGTCACTTCTGCTCCATCCGTTGTGTATCTTATTTTTTGGTGGTTTGTAATTGTTCATTTTTGGAATGATGAAAATTTTCAATCCTATTTGTTGTTCAATCCTATTGACAAAATTATGCAAATTTTGATTCAATTTTTCTTTTTACAGGATCATTCCCGAATCCCCCAGGTGGTTGGTGTTGAAAAAGCGTTACAGTCAAGCTACTGACATTCTTGTTCGCGCAGCTCGATTCAACCGCCGTTCAGTTTGTCGACAAGATATTTACGAAAAATGTGTACAGATATTTTGTTTTGTTTTGTTTATTTATTTATTTTTAATTTAATAATATTTTAATAATGTTTAATTTTGAGTATTTGTTTTTCTTTTTCAAGCGACAGGTCGGTGCGGCCGAGCAAGAGCAGCAAGCGTCGTTTGAAAGCAAGCCAACCGTGTTGGACTTGTTCCGTACACCGAATTTGCGCAAAATAGCAATTTTGATCACTTATATTTGGTAAGCAGATTTTTGCATATTAAAAAAAAAGAAAATATTGCTTAAAAACATTCAATTGTTCTTTTTTGTGCACGACGGAGGGTAGTTGGTTAGTTTGGTATTTTTTATTGAACTTGAAAACCTTTAGTTGTCTGTAAAATATTTGGTTGTTCATTCATATTTTGCAGCAGATTTTTCTCTGACAAACTTACCGTAATCAGGGTATAGCAAGCACAAGCAAACAAGTTATAAAATTTTAATATAATTTTGTAAATAATTAATTTTCATTTTAATTATATGTGTGTAAACTTTTTTTTGAAAGCCAGTTGAAAAGTTTTCGTTCAAAATGGAAAAAAGTACCTGTAAAACAGTTCTGTTATTTGTCGAATGTGTGTGTTTAATTATAATTTGTATTTCCTTTTTTCTTTATTTGAATGTTTTGATTCTTTAAGTTCAGATAAAATTACAGAAAAGATATGTCTATCTATATGTATGTATTGAAATTATATACATTTATTCAGTGGATGTTCAGGCTTGTCAATTCAACCGTTTACAATGGTCTCATATATGATGTACCAAACATGCAGTTGAATGACTATGCAAATTTGGCACTCAGTGCAGCGGTAGAAGTGCCGGCTAGCTTGATCACATGGCCAATGATGAACAACTTTGGACGACGGTGGTCGTTGGCGTCGACAATGCTATTCGGTGGTGTAGTTACGCTCAGTGCTATTTTCTTTGCCAACAGTATACTATTTTCTAAATTTTTATTTTGCTTATTTAATATTTTGTAATAGTGAAATTTCTTTTCTTTTTGCAGCGCACCCGTGGGTTGAAGGAGGTTTAGCAGCAGTTGGAAAATTTGCAATAACCGCATCATTTACAATCATCTATGCATACGCTTCTGAACTTTATCCAACCGAAAGTCGTGCCATTGGTATTGGATGGAGTTCGGTTGTCGCTTTGTTAGGAGTAATTACTGCACCTTACATTATTTATCTGGTAATACGACACTGTTGTTGTTGTTGTTTTTGTTGTTTTAAATTCTTTGTTTGTGCTTTATATAATTGAAATTACAGAGTAGCGATGTAAGAGCGTTAGCATTGATGATCATGGGCGTGTTGACCATATCCGGCGGCATTTTGGCGCTTCTTTTACCGGAAACACGTAACATCCGACTTCCGGAGACAGTAGAAGAAGCCGAAGCACTTTATCAGACCAACAACGCCGCCAAACGGTTCTGCAATCTCACGAGACGTGACCATCGCCATTCAAATCGGACCAATGATGCATCCAGTGACAGTGACAATACTGTCGTGGAACGTTTTCTCATTCGATGAAAACTGGCAATATAAGACAAAACTGACAACAACAACAACAACAAGAACTTCACACCACCTCTACATTGGCAGTTTTATTATCATTCGCAGAAAAAGCAATAAATGTAAAATAAAAGAATAACCAACATCTTCTTCTATCTTGTATTTAAAAATGATTCATCTTTTAAAGGTGAGTGAATATGTGTAATCAGTATTATAATTTTGGAGAACTAAAAAAAGCATTAATTGCGTAAGTTTGGTTCTTTTTTTCAAATTTTTATATTTTGTTTAATATTTTCATTCATATGGACAAATCAATCAATCAGTCAATCATCAACAGCATAAATGTAGATTATTTTTCTTGCTCATATTATATATATATATATATGTATGTATGTATAATTTATGCCTTTTATTTTCTATTTGTCCATGTGATCATCAGCCAAAAAGTGCGCATGACATGCAAGCATGCACACATGTACATCATACTCGCATACTGAAAACATTCATACGTTCCTATATTTCCAAATGGAAAACAACTCAAACAAAAAAAAACAATGTATGGATGAATGGACGGATGGATGGACAGACACGGACGGACGGACGGACGGATGGATGAATGAATGGATGGATGGATGGATGAATGAATGGATGGATGGATGGATGTGTATGCACACAGATGAATAAATGATAGGTAGTTATGTTGAAAGGTAGAAGAAAAAGAGTAGGTAGGTAGGAAAGGTGGAAATTTTTTTCTTTTCATTTAAAACCCAACGAAAAGCAAAGACAGTAATCATTAATCGATAACAAAAGCCGAATTGATTCGTTCCATATTACATATTATCGTTATCATCACGTCACAAAAATGGCTAGCAGAAAAAGAACAACGCATGCATTGGATTAAATAAGCGCGTCAACATCACATCATCATATAAGGTAAGCGTAAAAGCGGACAAAACACCTGTTTTACAGATGAGAATAATGAAAATTTTAAAAAACACCTCAAAAATGACCACATAAATAAATAAATATATATATATATATATAATCAATGAATGAATGAATGAATGATGAAAGAAAGATATTTCCCATCAACAAGAGAAGAATAAAAAGATGATCATGATGATGATAATGATGAAGCAAATGTCAGTTTGGTTCGTTGCTAAATTGCAATGATAATAATGATGAAATACATGGTTACACATGTGTAGTAGTAAGAAATACCGTTCTGATGACATTAGCGACATATTAAATTTGATGAGTAAATAGGTAGGTAGGTAGGTAGGAAGGTAGATTGGGATGAGTTGATGATAAAAAATTTCACAAGCCATGACAACAATTCTTTTTCTTTCTTTTCAGATAAAGCCAAATTTTTCACCAAAAAAAAGAAAAAAGCATTGATAGCACAAGCATTGATTGTTGAAAAAAAAGAAAGAAAAGAATATCATCTACCAGTAATCGACGAATACCGGTGGTAAGTTTGTAAAAATCTGATGAGGAGAAGAGAGGCAGAGAGAGATAGATGAAAGTTGAAAATTGTTGAATTCGGTTCCGCTAGTTTCTTATCCAACAGGCAGGGGGGGGGCGTGGAGGCTGGGAGCTGGGATCCCGCTATTTCCGTTCCGCAGGAGCAAAACAGAACAAACAAACAAACAAACAAACAACAAACAGAGAACAAACAAACAAGTTGAACAAAGAAAACAGACAAACGTGGGAAAGCAAAGTTGAACGGTAAAATGAAGCTGAAGCTTGAAAATGAAAGTAGGCGCGTTAAAACTGTCAGAAAGGAATATTTTTCATATTTGATAATTAATGTGAAAAACGCGTACACTGGGTGTCTGTTGTCATTGCCGAACAATTAACGCGTTGTATTTTGCTTTTTGCACTCACTCATCATCACACTGTGATTGGAAATGAATATAATTCTGCCCATGGCAACGGAATGAAATAATTTTTCAAATGAAAAATCAAAAAAAAAAATGAAGAAACATCTCCCAAGCAGACCAGAGGTCTCGTCGTCGGAATAAAAATAAATAAATTAATTAATTGATAAAAGCAATGAAAAAGAACAAACACAAACCGGCCGAACTCTGTGAGCACACCCTCTACCTTTGTGTATGTGAAATGTACATTTCTGTATGTGGATGATGTGGTGTGTGGGAAAATGTTGCGCACGAAAACCAATGGAAATGATAAAAATTGTCAATCGAGGGTAAAGTGGAAACAGTGAAAAGACATACTGATCTGATTTGATCAAATCAAAATACTAGAATACGATTGTTTCCAAAGTCGACTACGTAAACCTTGCCGTCCGGTGAAACGCAGACGTCGGTGGGCGTGTCCATAAATGGCCGACCGTGGTGGTGTTGGTTGGCGGTGCCGTTGGCAATACTGGTGCCACGACCGCAGTCGATTGAGGCGATGAAGTTCATCTGAGGCGAAAAAATTTGGATCCGATTGTTGCGACTGTCGGCAACGAACAAGTTGCCCTGCGTGTCGACGTCAATACCTTGCGGACGACGGAAATGAGCCTCAGCGTCGCCTTCGACACCGTGCATGGTCACCCGGCCGGCTGCCAAGTCGTACACGACCAAACGGTGGTTGTTGAAATCGGTGCAGAAGAGCCGACGCCCGTCCGGACCGAACGCCACACCCCGGGGTGAGTCGAACTGCTTGTAATACAACGCCTGCTCGTATCCGAACTTGCGCCAGAACAGGCCGTTGGCGGTGAACAGTTGAACGCGGTGGTTGCGAGTGTCGGAGACGGCGATGATGTCGTCAGGGGAGACGGCCACACCCCAGGGATAGTTGAACTGGCCGACGTCACGGCCCTTTTCGCCGAACTTCAGCTTGAACAAGCCGTTCGATGTGAACACTTGCACCCGGTGGTTGTCCTTGTCGACGACGACTATGTCGTTGGAGCTCGTCACTGCCACGCCCGCCGGTCGGTCGAACTGACCGTCCCGGCAACCCTGGCAGCCGAACTTGGTCAAGAATCTGCCTTCGCTGTCGAATATCTGGATCCGGTGGTTGGTACGATCTGCGACGATGATCCGATTCAGCTTGTCACAAGCAATGCCCCAGGGTCGGTAGAGCTGACCATCGCCGCTGCCCTGCGAGCAGAACCGATTGGTCGGATAGCGACCGCTAACAGTTAAATAGCTGCGTCCACCGTTGACCGATAGCTTCAGCGGACAATTCGGCATCGCCTGTCCCCTTACGAACAAGCTGACCTTCAACAAACAAACAAACAAACAATACACAACATACAATGCTAAGAAGCAACAAAAACACGTACCAAGTGTTCACCTTCAATTCTGGGCGTGAACGTGCAAGTATACTTGCCGTCGTTGCGGTCCACCACGTGCATGTACTCGAAAACACCATTTGGCTGTTGAACCACCCCGCTGACCAAATCGCCTCCCACGCGCAGTGGCTGATTGAAATAATCTATCGTCTCCACCATGTACATGACATTTGCATCTGCAAGAAGTACAAAGATTATACAATTTGAAAATAAAAAACCGAATTACAATCAACCATATAAAATCACGTGCTATAAGGATGAGAATAACCTTTCCCTCTCCACCTCCCTCTACCTCTCTCTCCACCACATCCACATCAAAAGGCAATTTGATTTAGCTCAATTGTGCGTAATTAAAGCAACTTCGGAGTATGATTTTCAAAAAAAAAAAACAAAACAAATTCCCTGAAAACAATGCAATTCTGTCAACCGACCAAAATTCCTGATTTGATCACAATTAATTATCCCACAATTGACTTGGAAAAGAAATTTTTCTCCTTTTTTTTGCTCCCAAACTAAATCAAATCATCTCTATTCTAATATTGTAAAATTTCATTATTTATTAATCTTCAAGTACAATTTCTCTTCAGAGATTTCAATCACCATTTTACGTCACAGCATATTTTCAATAATTCCTTTTTTTTGAACTTCATTTCAAAATATAACATCTTTGATTGTACTTTTGAATGACGCATTGTGAAATTAATAAAAGATAATTCAAATTTTCCTTGTAAAGGTGAACGAATTCTCAAAAGTGACAATTTCCGCAAGGGAAACCTTGTAAATTGACTTTCACAGCGGCACGCTCGCAAAATAATAAAACATTCAATAATATGTATATTTATATAAATGCAATTTTTTTTCTCTCTTTTTATAATCAATTTGAAATTTAAAAATTCTAACTCGAATCAATTATAAAATGGAAAAATAAAAATAATTACAGTACTTCTGTTATTATTATTATTTTTGTAATCAGAATGAAAGAAACACCAGTTTTCCACTGAAAGTGCATTGACCAAAAGCAGCCGAAATGAAAACAAAAAAATACACTGTGCCAGGGACGAACAATTGCTTGTCAGTAACAACTGCCGTTGACATACAATCCTCACTTTGTCCAGTTTCCAATTTTTGGATGTATGTATACATATGTATATGTATACATACATCCATATATACATCCATATCTTAGGAAAGATATATATATATATATATATATATATATATATCTTTCCCGTTTTTCATTAACATCGCAACAACCCTTAGGCTCTTCCTGAATTACTCAACAGTGAAATCAATATATGAACAAAAACATTTTTTATGTAATAACCTTGGATAAGGTAACAACTCAAACCTGTCCCTACTTAAAATTCAAACGTCACCATTTTTATTCTTATTGCTCGTTTCTCCCACACAATTATCGCATACATCACTGTACTTATTTTAAGCAAGCATTTTTATACGTCACCAATTTTCGTTTCCTTGTAAAACCGGATGTGATTTTTCCAAAATAAAACAAATAATTATTAAACAAAAAAAAATATCCATGTATTGTAATATGGTCGAAAAAAAAAATAATATGGAGGAAGAAGCGAAGAAACAAACAAACATACGATACCTTTGACACATTGGCGACCATTTTCACCGTAAATGACCGAATGAATCGGACTGGCGTTGGTTTTCAAACCACCGGCTTGTTGTATGGTCATCAAGATAAACGGCTTTGGCGACAAAAACGCAAGGTTGTCATCTTCGTGAGGCATCAGCTCATAGGGAAATGCTTTTATGCATTCTTCGAGCTCGTGGTGCCATAAATCACTGTCGGCAGTGTTCAAGGGGCCCAAATTTTCCAACTTGGCCACAGCTAGTTGGATTCGATCACGGTAATGCTTGAGATGCTCTTCACACAAGGACAATCTACCCATTCTCAACACACGCCAAGTTTGCAACTGCTCTAGCCACTTCATACGACGTTCCTCAAGGGCGCTGATCAGAGTCTGCGAAATGGTCTGTATATCTTTGACCAGTCCAGTCACTCTGGATTCGAGCCTGTTGCCCATTCGATGCACTGAATCCAGACTTTCGGTGACCAATTTCAAATGCATATGTCCCGAGTTCAACAGACGACGAGTGTTTTTGACGTCCATTTCATTAGCTGGAGATACTAAACTTCCACCGGTAGTGCGAAGACCGTGACCATGATGATCAACGGCACATTTTGGGCAGATGAATGTTAGGCAGCCATCACAAAAAATATGCGTATAATCCGTTAAATGAACACTGGAAACAATATCAAAGAAATAAGAAGAAAAACCAAATAAACACTACTCACCTGCAAAGCGATATTCCATGATCATTGATTCCATTGCATAAGCTCAGCTGAGACATTCGTGTTAAAGCACACTGTTGTTGCTGTTGTTGTTGTTGTTGCTGCTGCTGAGAATTTGTATGATAATTAAAATCAGAAGAGTTGTAATTATGGACAGAATTTGAAAACAAATCTGAAATACGATGCGGCTTAACGCCCACAGTACGGTGATGACAATTTGCGCAGTCGGCACATAGAAATTCTTGACAGTCTTCACATTTTGCAATTGCTCTCACTCCACCCATACAACCGCTGCAATTTGGACGCGGTAAAGCAGTCGGAATACGATATCCACTAAACTGCGTTTGCCGGACAACAGAGGTAGTAGTTGGTAAAAAGCTACCAGAATGTGAATCATCAACTGTACACGCCTGAAAATTGAAACAACAAAATAATAATATATAACTTTTACATGGAGAAATATTTGAATTTTAAATTAACCGGAGGTAGACTTGTATCCTGCACAGGCGCAAAGAATCTGGACACAGCGGGGCTTGAGGTAGCTGGGCACAGTTGATCATTGTTGAACAGCTGTTGCTGACTGACAACACTCGACCGGCCTGAGGCGTCCGCAGAGGTAGTGCTGTTAGACAGACGGCGAGCTAACATCTCATAATTGCCTTCTTTAAGCGGCATACAAAGCGGACAAGCTCCCAGACCTCGAACATGCGCACAGCCGGTACAAATAAAATGCGCGCAATTCAGCTGCTTCAAACTGGCCATAACCGTAGCCGGCCGACCGCAGCGGACGCATGTGTCCATTGCATGGCGAAAACTGAGCGGCGTTCTGACGCCGCCCTGCCGACATGTACTAAAATCCGATGTCATACCATTGCTTGAAATCACCTGTCCAACAAGCTGGCACAAAATAGAATAATAATCAACACTGGAAACTCAAAAAAACAAATTACCAAATTTTTACCCAAAAAATCGCTCAAAATTACACCAGACCGAAACGGCCGCCTCGAGTCGGTCTTCCACTCGTCGATACCTTCAAACTATGACCACGCGTCGCGACTGACGCTCGAAATTACCTTATGACAACCTACAGTATGATTTTTTTGTAGAAAATTAGGTTAAAACAGTAATTAAAAAATTTCATTTATACAATAAAAATTTGCAATGTAAAAAGACTAAATATAAAAAAATAACCGTCGATCTTTTATTATAATTATTTCAACATTGAAAATTTTATTTTTTTTTAATTAAAACAACTTTGATACGATTACGTCAACTGTAGAGGGATTTGAAAGCAAAGCATCAATCTGAGCAATAAAGCAGACGCTGTAATATGAAGCACATTGAAAGCACCTACTACGTTTGCGCACAATCCTGGGGAAGTGATTTTTAAAGCAACTAATCCACTTCAATCAGTTAATCAAATAATACGGACGAATAAATAAAGGTGAAAGAAAAGAAAAATTAATAAAATCGCTGTCAATGTACAAACAATATAAATAATTATCAAAAAGACGTATCGACAAATTACCTTCATCATCATATCAAATATGCACTCGTTCATTCAGCAAATACAAAGCGCAAATGTTATTATTTTTATAAAATCAATTTCAGCTTTCAATTTTTTTTTCTTCTCTTTTTGTTCTAACATCAACCAAATCAACCAACTAATCACGAACAAACTTTCACTAGCTTGTCACAAGACATGCAAACGAGAAAATGATGAATAAATGAAAAATTAAGAAAAGCAAATTTTCTTTTTGTTTTTCAATTAAAAAATAATTTGGTCAATGAAAAGATGAAAAGAGTCATTGACAATTAAAAAGGCTATTCACGGAGAAATTTGAGAATTATTTTGAACGATTATTAATATTGAACGCTAGAGTGGTGATTATTTCACTTGTTCGCAGCTTCAACTTCATTATGCGACAAATTAAGCAAAAAAAAATATATAATGAGCACTTTGTTTGGAAGTACTGAATATTTGAAATTTGAATTTCAAAATGTACCTGTTCAAGGATGTCTTTGTTTTTTCTTGTGAATTGTTCAATACGCTTCAATAGTATCAGCTATTCATTGAAATAAACCATTAGCATTGTTTTTCTCATGCTAATCATTTCCAATGTGAAATTATTGTCATTGCTAATGACTGCCGAATTATGAATTCTTGTTATCTATCACAAATGTGAAATAAAATTCAGAAGCTCTTCTTTCACAGTGCTTTGCGTATGATGAGAAATTCTTGGACAGTACAAAATCTGGCTTTTGATATTGTCTGTACAATTTGAAATATAAATACTCAAGGCGTTCTTTAAACTGGTTATTCCAAGTGTTCGCTTGATGAAAAGAGTATCATCTAGCATCACATTATAAATCGGTACGAATATCAATAATTGTCTGTCCAAATAATTGCATCACTGCTTAAAACAGTAGCAGTATTCAAACAAACTGCACACATAGAAACTGTTCTCATTTCTCAGATATTTGGAACTCAAATTTTCAAATATCAATACTGCTTTATGACTGATTGAAAATTTTCAATAATCACAAATTGAACTATCTGATTAGGTGAATGCGATGTTTTACGATACATTTGTTCAATGATGATGAAAATTTTCACGTTCCACTCAACAATGAAAAGTTTTATTATAAAATATTTGCTCAGTTTTATTTTGTTCTGTAAAACCCTTTCTCTTCACGGATATACATATTTTCATTTTATTGACAAACAAATTTATCAGTAGATTGTCTGCAATTTATTCAGTATGAAATTCAATATGATGTAAAGGCGAAAATATTCATAATTACATAAGCAAACTGTTTTGCTATGATGTTACCAAATAATAAAATGTATGACATGACAATGAAAAACAAAGCTAAACAAGTGAAATTTTTTCGCACTTTTTTATTTAAAATTATTCCAAAAGCTTTCTCATCAATGAATAAACATGCTACGAAAAGTTTAAACATTAAACTAGAATTTTTCTTTTATTAATTTCAAGTAAATCTTCAAAATGCTTCACTTTCTCTTCGTATATAATAATATAAAATTTACGTATATTTATTTTATCAAATAGGTGATACACTTTTCGTTTTTTATTTGCTCAGAAATACAAATAGATGTCGTCTGTTGTGCTTTAACTGATGATTATCTGGTATTAGCAAAATGTCGACGCCGCTTTATCAACGCTATCACGTTGTATTTATGGATACGAATGCTTTTATCAACCACAGGTTATGCAAAAGAAATGAATGAACGTTTGAACGATAGCAGAAGCTAAATTGGAATGTAAATTTTTAAAACCAGAAACTCAACAACAACAACAACAACTATATAAAAGTTCTGCTTTTGAAAAAGTAATAATAATAATAATAATACACTTCATTGTCGAGGAGATGTTTCAAAAAGAAATAAAGTCCACATTTGCAAAGTAGTTGAAGCCAAAAATACACATACTAAGTCATTTTACATCACTAAACATTGAAAAATATTCACCAGCTGACAATCGACAACTGATAATTAAAGGAACAACGCATTAACCGATTGTTGGAATATACTGGATGCAATAATCGTCAAGTAAACTGACGGCTGTCGCAAATTTAGCCCTGAGTTAAAAATTTACCCAAACTTAACGTTTTCAAATACTCCAACAGCTGCTAAAAGAACAAACGTCGCATTAATAAAATTTAATTCAAATTTCACTTCAAATACCAAATGACAAAGAATAGATCATAGCACAAAGCTCCAGTTGATTCTATTTCGCGTTTTAATCGTTTCGCACGCTTTCTATTTTAAAACAAAAAAAACCCCATAATCATCAGCATATTGCGAATAAATGATCAGATTAAAAACAGCTTGCCTCAAGCAATCGATGCTTGGTAATAATCTTTTCAACGACTGAATAGCAATGGCAGTATTGCTATACAACCAGAACACTTGAAACCTATTTGCATAGCTCTAGAGAATTTTACGATTAAAAATAATCTTCATTATCAGATTTACAACTACAAAAATTAAAGCAAACGACCTCTTCTTCAACAAAGCAAAGGAAAGGGCGCAGCATTACAAGTGCAACATGTTTTATTTTTAACATCTTTTTGTTTGCATGCTGAATAAATGCATATAAACTGCGAGATAATCTTGACTGTGCCGTCATGATATTTTTCACATGCAATGATTCACTACCGGATATTGTATGTCGAAGTTTATTTTTTGCAAATTTGAAATACATATCCTTCAAAATAATTACGACTAATACCTCATGCACAGCATCATCATCATTATTATTATTAATAGAGAAATTTGCATTTTACATAAAATATTAATCTACTTTTTATTTAACAGCGATTGTTTTAAAATTTAGCTTACAACAAATTTATAAGTTCATTTTCAGTTTAACAAAGGCTTTCGTTTCTTTGTTTAGGTAATTTATGATTATGATTGGTGCGTAACAGTTAAATTTCTTTCAAATAAAGTAAATTTCGAATTGACAATCTTGTCTGTACTGTTTATTTAGAATGAAGATAAAAACAGTTCAAACAGTATTGTTTTCAAGAAGAAATTCAAAGCCCCCAGTGACACGTTAAAAATGTCCATGACTACCATATAAATAAAAACAGTTGGAAAATCACGTTCATGTGAAGAAATTACAATTTATTATTTTTTCAAAGCTGCTATTTTACAGTTATTCTTATTCTTATGTGAAGTATAAAAGTGATAAGTAGA
Organism: Trichinella papuae; assembly: GCA_001447755.1. Lineage (NCBI taxonomy): Eukaryota > Metazoa > Nematoda > Enoplea > Trichinellida > Trichinellidae > Trichinella > Trichinella papuae. The sequence goes on along the minus strand of JYDO01000128.1, from coordinate 28,832 downwards.
CATGAAATTTAATAATTATAATATTGTTAAAAACGAAACAATAGTTAAAACTGAACATTTTTAAAAGACGATTGTGTTTATGCGCAATCTGTTTCAAAAAATTTAATATTGGATAAATTTATATTGTATTAAGTATGAAACGATGGTCAAAATTTTATTTAAGCTAAAAACAATTATAAGAATATGGTGTTTGTTTTGCTCAATACCTACTTTTCTTTACATTTCCAGTGACTTACAGTAACCTTTTTTTCTTTTAAATTGGACAATTGTATTTCAAATTCTTAGAAACTTTTAGTATATCAACGTGTTAATTATAAAATATATATATTATTTCCCATGTTTACTGAGCAGATGTTTAGAATTCATTCACTATGTGCAAAACATTTGCTGGTCAGATGTTTGGCATTTGTAATGCATTTGTAATACTTTTAGTGCAGTTTTTCTGGTAAAATTTGTAATATTATGGCATCAGGAAGACGTGGTGGAATTGTTTACAACAAACCACAGGAACCTCCATTTCTGAGAGCAATCAAAGAGAAATTGGGATATAAGCCACCTCCTACTATTGATTCGAAGGTGCAGTATTAATTTTGTTGTTTCAAACTTTTTACTGCAATATATTTTATTTTAATGAAAAAAAATTCTTGTTTTTTAAACAAATTTTTTGTACAGTTTGCAATTTTAGCGACAAGCAGCGACTTCACACGATGCTGATTCTAGGCCAGATGGCCCTGAAGACCAGCCGACCGTTGTTGTACTTCAAGAAGGCGATTTAACAATGGAAGAATACAAAGAGAAAGTAAAACAGATAGCGGAGAATGAAGAAAGTATCTCACCTATTCATATTTATATGATAACAGTTGCGTTAAGTTTATAACAGTAATGACGTTTATTTAATTTAAACGTTTTCAGTTATGAGCATAACGATAAAACAGAATTGTACATTAGTAATTATGTATTTTAGAAAAAATGATAGAAAGAGGAGATATTACATTTCAAAAGCCATCATCAAAAGAAAGCAAATCTTCAAGTTCAAATGAAAGGAAACGAAAACATACTGATTCTGTAATAAGCAAAGATCAGCAAATGAGTCGAATGTTAACCTTCAACGATGATGAAGAAGAAGAAGAAGAATGAGTTACTGTGAAATATTTTACTTAAAACATTTTTTTTGTTATTATTCATTATCATTGTTTTTTAACATTGTTTATTTCTATTAAAATTAAATATCATTCTACGGTGAATGAAAATGCTTATTACAATTGTCTTTGTATGTATAATTTCTTTTTTATCACATATGCAGTAATTTTTTTTTAATTTTGCCCGCTGATAGCAGTAATAGCAGTAGCAGAATATTTTAATATGAATTTTATTTTAAAATTGAAAAAGGAATTTCTTAAAGTTGTTCATTGCTGTATTACTTAATATGAAGTTGTATTAATTATGCAAATTGCAATTGTTAACCGTTTCGATTGTTCTGCTTTGATCCATTTATTCTTTTTTTTTCATCTGCTTGAATGAGAACGATAATTACGTGGCAATTTTTTCACATTAAAAAAGGAAACAGAATTATGGCAGACATATTGATTTGTTTATTTATTTTACAATGTGATATCATTGCTTCTGTCATTGAATTGTAATGTATTGCATAAAGCTTCCGACAAAGTCCACCTACGATGTAAGCATTTTGTTCGAATCATTATTGATTAACTTTTCCGATTAATGCATGCAATTTTGATGATTCAACTTTCGAACGGATTTTGAAGTAAATTCAGTATCTCTACTTCCTACAGTGTTATAAATGAATCACATCGTTATTCACACTCATTTTACACGTAAGCTTTAGACAAATAAATAACATATCCCAAAATCGTGACGTGCCATTCATTCAATATAATCACAAAAAATACAAGTGTATTAACTGTTTCTATTCCATTTCGAGTGTAATTGCTCCATTCCACTTATTTCACATTCATTATGTTAAATTGGAAAATAAGTTATATGAAAACATTAACTGTACTTTGGATGTTCACAAAGAAATGTGAATTTTTCAAAGATGAATGCAAAAAACTTTTTGAATAATATCAGTCAATTTTATTGATGGAGAATTAAAACAACCATAATAAATATACCATGAAATAAAACAAAATAAATAAGCTTTCCACAGTAATTTTTTCCAAAGCCTAATTGAAATGCATATTTTTACAATAAATTTGAAAGATATGCAATGCATAAATGGATAGATGCCCGACAGACCAGACAACGACAAAAATGGCAAGAAACTCTGTGCTTAAGATACAAAAATTGCACTTCAATAATAATGATAGTTCAACTGCTTTTATCGTTGTTTATTATTAATGTACTTGATGTATTCGTCAATATCATTAGAATATTCAAAACTCAAAGCAATTAAGGTGAACTCGCTTCTTATTTATTTACATCGAAATTTATCTTTGCAATTTTAGCAAAAATGTCTCAAAAATATTGCGCTCCATAATAAAATGTACAGTTTATCTATCTTATCTACAACGCATGCCTGTTTAAGAGAGCAATTATTTACAACAAACAGTGAGTACATTTCAAATTTAGATCTATAATCTAAAATACATACACCCAAAACGTTTTGCAAAATATGTTTTTTTATGCGTGACTTTCTTTATAAACTTTTCATGCAATAATGCAATAATTTTAATGAAATAGCAAGAACAGTTATTATTCAATGTTAAATGATTCATTATCAATTTGTGTTGCATGAATTGAAAAAAGTGATTTTCAGTTATCTACTGCACCATATTTAATTTGCCTTCACTGTTGCAATGCTAAACGTATTATTGGTGCAATTCGCATTTTCTGACTCATCCCGTTTGCCTGTATCTCTTTTGACTGCGTTTATTTAGTGTTGGAATTTTTACTACTGCTGCAGCTGCAACTCCGTTTCTCTGGTAAGTGTTAAAACAGTAATAATATTTCATGGACAGTTCCACATTAATTGAAATTTAATTTAACAAGATGTTTTCATACAGCAAATAATAAATAAAAGTATGAAATTCGCAAAATTTTTAATGATCATTGTAAAATATTTGTATAAAGCGTTATATTTCGAATAAAAAAATATTGATTTTTATTTTTTTAGTTTGTGCAATTTTACACTTTATAGTATAAAGTTTACTTCAATTTGTTAAAAATTGTTTTTATTTAAAGTAATTTATGTGAGCAATAATGCTGATTTTTATTTCAAAATTCAAATAGTTTAGTATGCATGTATCTTCTACAGTAATTTGTTCTACTTAAAAATTTGTAAATATAAAACATTGCTCGAATTGCATAGAAAAAAATAACAAATGATTATTTTTAAATGTTAATTTTTATGAGTATTCTTTTTTTATTTTAAACATTCTTTAATGAAGCTGATTTAAGTTTTGAAATATGAAAATCATGTAACATCCAAACGGTTACTTACGGTAGTTGTGTTGATGGTCATTATTGCAAGCGGGCTGTGAAATTTGTTGCAGTGCTGTTCCGTTGTGGCGGCAAATTGTATTTTCCGTTCCAATTTTGTTTACAAATTTTATATATTTGGCCGAGAGAGATACTTGTATGAGCTGTCACATTATGTTTTTTGCAGCCTGTTGACATACCTCATGCATCCTCAATTGCATAGTAACCATTGATAATGATTGTCTCCTCGAGACAGACTTGATTATTTTTTTTATTGCTTCTTTTTCTCAGCTACTTATTTTAAAAAAAATGTTTTATGTTTGAAATGACTTAAGTTTTGGTCAGGCTATTTCGAAATTGTCAATTTGAATTTAAATGGCATTATCGAACTGAAACAAATGAAATTCTCAGCGTTAATTTTTCACCGTTCCGGGAAAATTACTTGATGTTTGACATCTATATCAATGTGAAATTGCCATAAATGCAAATTTCAGGTCGATGTGAGCATGAAGCGTAGAACTACCGATAACGCCAAGCTGCGGAGGGCATTTAAGAAGAACAAAATGCCTGAAAGTCTTTGCGGCAGGTTAGTTCATTGGTTATTGCATTTAAATGACAATATTATTTAATGAATGAACTTTTTTACTTTAGCAGTCTTATATATTTTAAAATGATTCTTGTTTGGACGGTAGTTATGATGGCAGACTTTATGTTAGAATTTCGCTTCGAGTATTTTTGGCCGTTTTGGTTGATGTTGCGTTGCATTTACGATTCCTTCAGATATCAAGGAATGGTTAGTTAGTTTTCATAGTTCCATTGTTTAATTGCATTATATTAATTTGGCTTGTTTTTTTAACAGACATTTACGGTTTTTTTTATTTGCGTCACATTTACATCCGATATGATATGCTTCATATTTGTGCCCGTTCAGTGGGTCTTTTTTATTGCCAGCACATATGTATGGGTGCAGTATGTGTGGCACGCTGGTAACCAAGCATAGTTATTGTGCTTAATATGAGATATATAGAGTGCCTTTTGATCAATTTTAGCGGACCGAGGCATTTGCCTTCCGACCACAACGCTGTGGATGATTTTTCTCTATGTCGAAGCTTCTGTTCGGTTAAAAGAGCTCAAAACATTACCATTGACTTTGGATCTCTGTCGACCGTTGGCGGCGCATTGGTGAGTACATTACATTGTTATCATTATTTATTTACCTTTTCTTTTGAATTGTATTTTTCAGCATTGGTTATCCCGTTGTGACGTTGGGGTTTGATGTCAAAAGTTACGTTAGCTACAGGCTTCGTTTGGTGAGTTGTTGTTTTTTACGACAGGGATGCATATTTGAACAGGGATTAGCCCAGCTGGATTGAAGAAGTGCCAGTTTTCATAAATGCACTGTAGGTTTATTTGCTTCTCACATAAATTAAGGTTCAATCACTAGTGAGTAGTGGGCCTTTTTAATTTTAAGCGTCTGTCTAATGATGAGTGAGTGTCCCTGTATTGAGAGTCGAAAATGTCACATCTGTGGATAGCAGGCGGGTATTATCCGTTTTTTTTTAAATTGTTTCGTTTAATAGGCACGGCAGCAATACGCTACAATTAAAGCGGCTTAACGACGTGGTCGCCTTCGGGAATGTCATTAATTATTGCGAATTTTGTTTTTTATTATTATATTAATAGTTTAGCGTTATCTTTTATTGATTTTAACTTTTTCAGCCTGTGACATGAATGTGAAGGCGTTCTTCTTTGTGTTATATTAAGTATTTTTAATAGCGGTATTTGACTTTTTTTTCTCGAGTTTAGTTTCATTCGGCAGATATTTCTCAGTCGGTTGGCAAGTTGAAATTTCCAAATATATAATTCAAATTTTTAAATTAATTTTGTTTCAAATTCCATTGTACATATTTGATTGTTTTACTAAAGATAAATAAGTTTTTGAAATAACTTTCTCGATTATATTTGGAAAAATGTAATTCTGCGAGTTGTCTTTTTCATAAGGTGTACTGTAGTGGATAATCAAGCTCGAACATAAGAGCACCTTACTCTTCTGACCATCGCAGTGGGTAATCTCGCACTTGAGTGGATCCATGTTTAGTTTTCAGTTATTTTAATATAAAATGAATTACTTTTTTCTAAATTTGTGCTTAATAAGAGCAGTTATCATTGAAATGAAAGTTTCAGTATTCTGCTTCTGTGGCTATTTGAATAGGATAATTCATTTTGTAATGTCGAGGTAGTTATTGGCATTGCTTGCACGTTTTTTTTGGCACAATTTGCTTTGTCAACTGTCCTTTTATATTAACTCTGATTTAAATTTCAATTATTCTGCTTTTTGATAAATGCGTTCAGTCTTTAGCAAGTAGTTAGAGATTAGAGTTGTAATTAGTAAAGTTTGGCAGTTTTTCATTTAGTAATTTATTTTTAGCATTTAGCAGCTTCGTTCAAAATATCAAGTGTTTCATTAATATAGAGAGTTTTTGAAAAGTGTGCTGTTATGTTTGTTAAATTTAAATGTGTTAAAATGATCAAGTAATTTAAGTTAAAAATACTTAAATACGTGTAAAATTCATATGGATATGATATGATGTATTCTATTGCAAGGTGTCGTTCATTTGAAAGCTTGAATTGATTGAAATGTTTAAACAATTAAATAGTTTAAAATAATTTAGACAGGTATAAAAGCAGCTGTTTCTGTTTTAAATTTACTCATTCGCATATTCTGCATCGGTGAACAACGCGCGAAATTTGCCTTCAAAATGGAATCAGAGGTAATTTTGTTTGAGTAACTTAAATTTTGTAATGTACTTTGATTCTTTAAAAATGCAATTGCTGAGAATGTTGGAAAATTGTATTTGCATTTTATATTTATTGAATTATTACGTAAGTATATGATGATTTGTCCGGAGCAGCTGGAAAAATAGAACAAATTATAGTAGTAGAATCATAGCAGATTGTTGTTGATTGACTCAAGCATAAGCATCAGTAGGCAGCTATAGTTTCGATTGTGTTTCTAACGGTTTGCTTTATTGATCAGGTTGTATTGAAAAAGGTTTTCTTAAAATCAAGCTCAGTTATGATGATTATTATGACAATTTGAGCGTCTTCTTGTCACCAAATAAGCATGCGATATATTTGGGTGGGGAAAAGTTTCATTTCTTCTTACAGTTGTTTTGGAAAATAATTCATTTTACTAGCCGGTTGGTGGAATTTTGAAATTGTCATCTGTTGACAGATCTCAGCGAGTGAATCATCAGATATTATTCATCAGTGATTTGCATATGAGTTATTTACACAGTGCATCATACAGTTAGTTGATCGATATATTTGTTCTCTCTGGTGATTTGTCATTGGTAGATTTTGGTATAATTTGCCAGTGTTTTGTATTTATTCGTATTCACTTTTTCAAATCGCAGTATTTCTCATTGCAGCGTCGTCAAAAGGAAATTAGTCGCACAAATCAATTTTACTGGAGTTTGCTGTTCTTTGCCCTTCCGGGTGATAAAGTTAGTGTGTCGTCTGAAAAGTGCAAAGGTAAGAGAATTTATAAATTATTTATGAATAGTTTTTAAAATTTTTACATAAATCATTTTAAAACGGTGTTGAAATAGATGTTGGAGATAATTTAGTTGTTTAATATTTTGTTTCAGATATGATTTCTATTTAATAAGATATATATATGCATATTTGTGTGTATAGGAAGTGTGCAAGTGAAAGAGGAAAGCGGAGGAAGTGTTAGGAATGGGAACATCGTAGAAAACGGTGCTAACCCTACGACGGACGGTGTTAACGCTTTGCAAGTGGCGTTGCCAAAGGGCACAGCCCAGCTAATTCGTGGGCCTGTCCAGTCGACTGGTGGTGCTCAGTCGAAAAGCCGCAACAGCAAACAGTCTACTCAGCCGACAGTGATCGACTGTGAGACGACACTGCGAAACGGTGGAGCCTTTTTTTCCGGTGGTGGCGGTGGTGGTGGTGTTGCGTTGGTGTCGTCGTCTGCAAGCCGTCAACGGCAGAATTCAAGCAATCAGAAGCAGATTAGAAAACGACGGGCAAAGTTGAACAAAAAGGCCAACCAAAACGATCCTGTTCCATATCAGGAGGAACCGTCCAAGGACGTGGAACCGCAGTTGACTTCTTGGTGGTCGGCGGGCTTGCGACAAATCTGCGGTAGTTTGGACTGGCTTATGGCCAGCTTTGGTCATTATTATTCCGGTGGCGTGGTCGCTTGCAACGATACCGACTACGCGGACAGCGAGACCAGCAGCGAAAACAAGGACGAGCACAGGAAATTGGTCGACTACATCTCAACGAGCACAGTTTCTCCTGCTAACAAGCAAGCCAACAATAGCAAACTGCCGACATCTAGTGCTTCTTGTATGGCCGCCGACAGGACCGGGCAGAATAGGAAAAGCCGTCGCAAGGGTGGTGGCGTCTGTGGCGCCAGTACGGGTCCAACGGTAGCGTCGGCTGCCGGTTCCGGTATGGACATGGTCACGGTCAGGGATGCCATTGGCTCTTCAGGCGGCACTTTGGCGAGAATCAGAACTATCACTGATCGAGACATGAGCGTTTGCTGCGGGTATTTGAATTTATTTCTCTGGTGAACGGTATGTTTGTTAAATTGTTCATGTTTGTAGCTGTGAAGCAGATCTCGAAAAAATGAAACTTGACTTGCGTACAAGCAAGTCGCGTGAACAGGAGTTGCGTTTGCAACTTATGGAGATGTCTAATGTGGAATGTTCGTTGAAAAGTGAATTGAATGAATTGAAAATTAACAATGAGCAGCTGCAAACACGGTAAGCCAAAAATTAGCAATAGATCAAATCAAATCAAATCAAATATATGATTGTATTATGTATGGTTGAATTGAAAATCAAAAGTTAATTTTGATTAATTTTTTTTTCTTTTAGGGTTCAAAATCTGTTGCGAAGCAGGCAACAGGATCGGCAGGTAATTAACGGGCTGGAGAAGAAAATAGCCGAAGAGCAAAAAGCGAAAGTTCACCTTGACCAGCAGCTTCAACAAGAACGTCGTGCAACGAAAAAAGCCGAAGAAACGGCTGCGGCTCTGATATCCAGTCGTCACCAGGCAGCTGCATCAGCCGGATCATTTCGGTGAAAAATTTAAATAAATAAATAATTTCAATTGTATTGTATTTGTTTTTTATTGTTGTTGGTTTGTAGTAATGGTGATTGTGAACAGTGTCGACGTCGACGTGATGGTGAAAAAGAATTGAAGCATGCACGCAAAGAGTTGACACAACGTGAAGAGCAGATTGGCAAGTTGGAGTCTGAAGTTCGAACTTTACGCTTGTTCAAAGAATCCAATACTGTGGAACAGTTGACAGCCACGGTGACGGAGATGGAACGGAAAAATGCCCATTTGGAATCCTCACTTTCGGCTGAAACTCGCATCAAGCTTGACTTATTCTCGGCGTTGGGTGAATCAAAGCGACAGCACGAAATTGTTTTAGGTATATTTTGCTTATTTGGGTGTTTATTTATTTATTTATTTATTTATTTATTTATTTTCAGGTCAACTGGATGAACAGAGAAAAGTTATTGCCGACTTGCAGCGAAGGTTGAACGAATTTTCCAACGGTGTTCGACATCATGGCAGTACGACGCAGTCGCCTCAAAATACCGTCTCCTCTTCTATGAGTCCTCCACCGCATAACGCGCACTGCAACCTCGCTGTACGAGCTGGCGCAGCATTTATTACATCAGAAGGGCACAAGATGGAACACGGTGTATTGCTTTCACCCTCTCCACCGGTTTATTCACCAACATATATGTAAGTTGAATACACATATTTAAATCAAACCAAATTGTACATTCTCCATGTGCACATGTGTGTTTGTGTTGTTTATATTTATTTATTTAAATTTTTTATTATTATTTCTTTGTTCTGTTTATTAAAGAGCAAACGTGTCCCCTTTTGGAATGGAAGAGCCCAGGTGCAGAAGTTATCCGGCACCTAACATGCAGGCAAGGATATTGAATAACAAGATCGGCAACTTCGGCAGCTACCGCTTTAAGACTCACAGCCCTCAGTTGTAATCGTTGGAAAAATTCTATTGTACACTCCGTATTCATATATTATTATTTATTAATTTTTGTTGTTTCATATAATTTTGTTAATAATATGCGCATTTATTTCACTTTTGTTTTCAGTTGTTTTTTGTATTTTTATCTTTTTTTTTCCTCTCTTTCAGCTATAGTATGCTCCTTTTTTTTCCTCCTTTATTTTCTTATTCATTTATTTATTTTTGTTTCTTTGCTTTTTATCCATTTCCTCTTTTTTATCCTTTCTTTGGTTTTGTTTTTGTTATTTCATTTGTACACACAAGAGAAATATGAATAATTAATTAATTAATTAATTAATTAAGTCTTTTTTTTTGTTTTTGTGCCTAGCATTGATTTGCAAATATTTTCTGAGGTAGCTGTTGACAGACAATGCGCGGAATTTTGTGTTCTTTTTTATTTAATTCTCCACCAGTGGATGGATGGATGGTTGGTTAGTTGTAAATTTTGTTATGCCGCAGCTTCTTGCTTTGATTTTCCCATTTCTGGCAGATTAGTCACAAAGAGTTGGCTTATTTTTTTTGCCAATGTCCAACAGACAAGTGTAAAAAACAACACTTGTTTATTTATTTATTTATTTATTTATTTGTGTATTTCATGAACAAGCTTACTTTTGGACCATAAAGCCGTTCCAGGGCGGCTAGTTGAATGAATTCTCTAGCGCTTGTCAAGTTTATCTGTAGATTTATTTCGCTTGTGATATTGTTTATTTATTTTTTTGTTTTGATTTTAATTTTAATTTCTATCATTCTGTTTTGTTTGTGATTTTTCATTTTTCTCACCGCATTATTATTAGTATGAAACAGTTGATCCTGCACCAGTGCAGCGGTATCTGTTCATCATAATCGATTAGCATGCTTTTTTTTTGGAATTTTTTTTTCATTTCTTTCTCCTCTCTCCCTCTCTTTCTTAGCTGTCTGTCTTATCGAAATGTTTCGTTTCACGTTGCCTGCATTTTGCCCAGATAAATTCATCAATGTAGAATAATGTTGATCACACGTTGTGCATACGTCTCTTTTTGCTTCTTCTTCTTCTTCTTCTTCTTCTTCCTTGCCGACCCTTGAAAATCAACGACAACAGATATCCAACAACGCGCCAGCAACAGCCCCTCCCTTCCTCTCCCCTCCTTACCCGACCCCCCAAAACGCAGTATGTCATGTCACACCCTTCTGCAGCAAGCGGCAGTGTCGATTGGGCCACCACAAGTTACAAAGAATAAAGCAGTTAATTAAATGAGTGAGTGGTTCGTTTCAGTTGGCCACTGCATTCGGTTCTTTCCTTTGTCCATAACCGCTGAGCAAGCTTTCTTGGTGCACAGTGGTACCGTTGTTCTTACAGTACCGTTGAATATTTGCAATTTATTATTATTATTATTATTATTACTATTATTACTATTATTATTTATTATTACTATTATTATTTCTTTTTTGTCGTCTCGTATGAACATTGTGTAATTGTTGATAAATAAACAGTCCAAGCATGACAAATTATAATAATGCAGTGTGTTTTCTCTTTGCTTTACAGAGTAGCATTGATTTCAATTCATTTTTAAAAGACTTGCTGTCCAAAACGGTCGCTATATTTATTATTCAGGATGTCTCAAGCAGAAGCAACGGAACGCTTTATTTGTCAATAAATAAGTTTCCTTTGTGATTAATATTTTGTTTTACAATTTGTAAATTACTAATTAATGTTAAAGTTATGAAGCCAATACTTTGCGATGGCCTCTGTCAGTTTGCCTCTCAATTTTACATTGTCAAGAAAGATATGATGGTTCGGTGAGCATTGACAAAGAAAATTGTTGTTCAATTAAATGCTTCACTATTTGCTCTGTAGCAAGAGTAAAGTAAGTAATGAAGCTAAAAATTTTTTATAAATTCAACTGGAAATAATTGCCAATCAAAAGCTGAAAATGAGAATTCTTCGCTTTTTGAAAATTGCCTTCCAACCAGCAGTAAGAGAAAAGTTTTATGTGATCAGTTGCCATTGAGCAGCTGCTCTTATATGAGCAAATCGCTGACTGAAAATAGTTGCTTTTTAAAAGCGTTCGTCAGTGAAAATAAATTGCTATATTGGGTGGCATAGACGACGAAAAAGAAGCGGCTTTTTCAGTTAGTTCAAAATTTCACGAACTCCAATTGTTCACATTTGCAGAACTTTGCAGAAATTCAAACAATAAGAAGGACATTTTTTGAAATTAAAATCAAAATATGAAATTAAATGGCTTCTTTAATTAAAATTCCAGTAAAAACTTAATATTTCGACAAAAGATTAAATTGTTATTTTCGTAACAAATCAAAAATTATTTTGACCAATCATATTCAACCCAAATTTAACCAACAGGAAAATTTTTACTAAAACACCAATCAAACACAACAATGAAGCAGAGTTGAAATTATAGTTTTCAAAATTTTTCATTGATAATTTATTTCAACGTGTTTTACTCCAAATAGCGCGTATGGCGGCGGCATTGCTGATGTTAGATGATGAATTTATAACTTTGCTGTTCTTTGTTCAACAACCAGAAATATAATAAATAGCTCTTGAAATTGTAAATCACTCTTTTATTCACTTTTAATCAAATACTTCCTGCAGATCATTTATTAGCAATGATTATTTTTTGCAACTGAACAGATATCGATCGATCTGTGTTGAACATTTTGAAGAAAAAAATTTCTTAACAGCTTCTGATAATTTTATATTTTATTTTCACTCAATGAAAATAAACAAACGAGTAATTCGCCTTCTGTGTATAACAAGAATTCCAAGACAACGTGTGACAATAATCAGATTGTTAAACATAATACATCCTTATTTATCTATTCAAAAATTTCAGTTTAATTTTACACTTTTTCTAAATTAAACTTTCTAAACTTAAATTATTTGAAACTACTAATTAAATATTTTTAATGTATAAAATTTATTTTTCAATTTTTTATTTAAATATGAGCAGCTGTTCAAATAGGCTAACGATACTTTGCATATTGCTCTGACCTTCGTCGTCTCTGACAAATATCACATTTAAAACCGGCATTCTCATTTGTTAGCCTTGGATATTTTATTACGATCTGTGAAAACAACTCGCAGCAATGCACAAATATTACATTCAACTAATTGCTGGAATCAGCTGCAGAAAATTTTTATCGACGTTTCGAAACATTTCACATATGTATTCAACGTACTAACTTAACAAAGCCATAATAGATAATGTTATAAAATACTGCAATGATTATAAAATCACTACTGACAACGACAATGACAACTGTTCCCAACAATTATGTCGTTGATGTTCTTGCTTACGGTAGCTGTAAAAAATATAAATAAATAACAGAAAAATAGTTCAAATCTAAACTTGTTCAAATGAAGAAACACAACAGATTGGCATTCTATTATTAGCCGTTATTATGGTTTGTTATTAACAATAAATTATTGTTTTGAAATTTCTCCGTTGTATAATAAAACGTTTTAAGCAATATTTAAAAAATCTGTTAACAAAATAACACACAAGAATCTATAAGTGTAACGTAGAATTCAATGATGACGACCTAATTAAACAAATGCAAACATAGAATAATTAAATATACATGATTTCAGTTTTACAGTAAGCCATTACGGTAGCTGTGGTGGAAAAAATGAAAAAATCAAACTGTTTAATATATTGAAAATAAAATTATAAAATAATTTTCATTTATATATTATAACCGAATTATATACTCAATTTTTTTCATATTTTACTAAAAAAAGTTAGTTCAACTGACAAAATTGTTGAACGTGAATGAGCATTTTTCAATCAATATTCAGCATTTGGTTAATAATAATGCATTTTTGTTTCAAAATTTTCAAATCTGCTTTGAAAAAAAAATTTATATCAGAGTATACAAGACTGGAAAACTCTGTTCAAGTTGTAAATCGATCGACAGAGAAATCAAATGGTCATAAAACACTAATGGAATTTGAAAACGTGAAGCAAAACTGTTTATTATAAAATAAAACGAAAAATACGGTAAAGATAAATATTTTCAACCGCAGTGGTAATTCAATTTGAGAAATATGCGGAAAAATCGGAACAGACAAATTGACCTTCATTGTGAATGCAAAATACTGTAATTCGACTATTTGTCATGTGGAAGCAGACGTATTATCGTCAAAAATAGTTTGTCAGTCACAGATTCACAAATGTCTCGTTGGCAGAAGCCTGAAAACGCCCTACGAAGGGCAAATGGTAACTCAACGGCATGTAATTTAGCTGTAAATTATATATATATGTATGTATGTATTATTTAGATTTGTTAAGTATTGGAAAGAAAGAACATGCATTAGAATCTCTGCAAGACTTTATTAATTTTCCAAAAAACCGTGTGTGGTCAAAATGTTTTGAAGAAATCATGAATAAATTGCTCCATCTCTGTGTAGAAATGAGAAGGCCTCATGTTGCCAAAGATGCACTATTTCAGTATAGAAGAATGTGTCAACAGTTAAATGTTAAGTCTCTTGAGGATGTTATTACGAATTATTTAAACTACGGCGAGAAGAAAGCCCAGAAAGCTAAAGCTGAGTCGCAAGATTTAGCCGAGGAAGTTGAAGAAGATTTTGATCTAGGTGAAAGCCCTGAACGGTAAAATAAGTTTTTTTTATTGTTTCATTTTATTAATATTCAGATGATGAATTAGGTTATTGTTATCAACAGTGACCGGAGAAGGCACATTAGATCGGACAGATCGTTCAGTGCTAAGCCCTTGGCTTCGATTTTTGTGGGAATCTTACCGCCATTCTTTGGAGTTGCTGAGAAACAATACTCAGTTGGAAACGTTATATCATAAAGTTGCAAGACTGGCATTTCAGTTTTGTTTGAGATATCAACGAAGAGCAGAATTTCGTAAATTGGCAGACATTGTAAGTATTACATATAAATACAATGTAAAATATAATAATGAACTAAAAAAAATCAGGTATATGAACAGCGCAACATTCACATTCACATGATTGTTTTGAAAAAATAATCAATACAGTAGTCAAAAATATTGATAATAATAATAATAAATTTTTGTTCTTATTGTTTCAAAGTTTTTTTTTGATAATGAATTTTTTTTTGTAGCTGAGGTATCATATCCAGCAAGTTCACAAACAATCCCAAAACCAATTTGCCGTGAAATTATCAAATCCTGAAACAATAACATTACATCAAGAAACACGGCTTGTACAGTTAGATGTAGCAGTACAGCTAGAATCATGGCAGGTATGTTGACAAAGAATTTATAATTAAAAAATTATAATAAACAAAGATAAAATTAAAAAAAATATATTGTTTTAATATATGTGTATCGATTTTTTTTATATTAATTTAGGAGGCAATCAGGAGTATGGATGACATTCAACAATTAATAGCATTTAGCAGACGTTCTCCGAAACCATCTAATCTTGCAATTTATTTGGAAAAAATTGCACTTCTTTTCTGGAAATCTAACAATGTCATGTTTCACGCTGCAGCATTGTTGAAATTATATCAATTATATAAAGAAACACACAAAAGCTGGTTTGAGAAGGATAGCGTGGAGCCAAAGCAGTAATGTTTTAAAAAAAATTTTTTTTTTAAATTAATATGCTGTTAAATTTGTATTTTTACTCAATAAAAGTGAATATATAAATAATTTTATAATTTTACAAAAGAAAAAGAAAAAATGTTATGTGTTTTGCTATTTTATTTTTATTGATGTATTCAAGATTGGCAACGCGAGTATTGTTGGCAATACTGTCTATTCCTGAAGCAGAGTCTCCATCAATATTGTCACGTTATTTGGATTTCGATGATGCAAATAACGAACGTCCACGTCAGCTGGCGAAATTATTAAATATGTCAGGACCACCAACAAGAAAAATTCTTATTAAAGAAATGGTAAATATTTCTTACTGTAACAGCTGAACTATATTTATTTATTTATTTATGATTTCACTGATAAAAGTGAAACTTTCAATCATATTCTCCTAAATCAAGTTCATCTCGTTTCAAAATATTTACATAAATTTAATTGTTATAGTAAAAATATTATTAATAATATTCAATCAGTAATGAAATTTATAAATAGCTATTGAAAATAAGATTGTTTGATATTCAGTTGACTTGATAAATTATTACGAAACAAGTTGTTTATTTTACTATGGGTGGTAATTTATTATCACGAAAGTGTAATATGCATTGATTGCTGATAAAGTGCAGAAGTATTATCAGAAAAATGTAAATTTTACTGATAATCATGCATGATGCTTTCAGTTTTTCCTTTTTTAGATTTTCAGTTTGCATTTGAACCTCAATTTATAAAATAGAACAAACAATTAATTATTTTTTTTTATTCATTGTAAATTTGCATATTAATTGAAATTTATTATTTTTTGCTGTAATATTGAAATAAGTTTATTAATAATAATGAGATATTAATATATTGTAAAAAAAATAATCATATTAATAAATTTGAAGATGCGTCTTGGTGTAAATTTATTCGCACTTCCTGAAGTGTATGAATTGTATGAGAAATTGCGAAATGATCAGAATCCAATGGCTCTTGCCCGAGATCTTCAACCTTATTTGCATATGATTGAAGAGTGTGGAATTCCTGAATATCAGCAGTACCTTGACAGACTGTACAGTATAATTTGCATTAAAATTTTGAAACAGGTAAATTTTTATTGATAATTGTTTGAATAAAATAAATTTTTTTTCCATAATTTTTTGTTCAAGCTATCGCAAGTTTACAAAACGGTGACGTTGGCAAAATTATCGTCTCTAATTCCATATTTAACAAACGATAAACTTGAAAGAGAATTAGCATACGCCAGTAAAAGAAATGTCGTTCGAGTAAGAAATTCAAAAATTGAATTTTATTTGAAACAATTATTCACGAGATATTTTGAAAAATTTTTTTTTTTAGCTTCGTATAAATTACATGAGTAGTATGGTAGAATTTGGTTTAGAAGAGTCGTTTAATCTTGCCCAAGACGAGGATGCATGTGCAGATAATGTTTTGTTGAATGTTCCTGTTCTACAGCGTACATCATCAGATCATGTTCGATTTTATCTTCAAGAAATTTTCGACAGTGTACAGAAATCAGTATTGGATATAAATGTCAATTATAATGAGGTAAATTTTGATTGTTGTGCAGTTGATAAGAATGTTTTATAATTTGTAAAATAATGTAGAAATGTATAAAATATCTTATTGCATAGAGTTTAGAGTTTTGTTAAGTTTCAGATTCTTTATTCAGTGTTGTATTTGATTAGAGATTATTTTCTCTGTTGAAGTAGTAGAGTAGCGTTTTTTTATTGAAATGATTTAAATTTTTATGTTGGAATGATTTTTTTTAATGTAATTTTTCAGGAATTACGCAGAAATATTATGCATATGCATGAATTGCAAAGGTATCATGCGAAAGATGATCATTTGCAAATAAGTGAAAGGCGTAAACGTATTGAATTATACAAAGAATATAATGAAAAGAAGAGAAGTATTCAGGTTTGTGCTGTTTGATTTTTATTTTTTTTTCTTTTGCAAAATATAGATTTAAATAATATTTTTTTGCAGGTTGAAAATGCTCGTGAAGAAGAACGGCGTATTCTTGAAAAGAGACGTCTAGCTGAAAAGGCTCGATTAGAGCAAGAAAATGCTGAACGATTGCAAGAGATGAAACGACGTGAAAAAGATGAAATGAGAAAACGTATAATTCGTGATCGTCTGGATCGGATGAAAGATTCCAAATTTCGCGCCTTTTTGGCAGAAATGCCTGAAGAAGAGATTGAAAATTTGGATAATGAAACCCTTCTGCAGAAACAAGTATAATATATATATATATCTACCATACACGTGTATATTTGTTGTATTTCTTGGGATTTTATTAACGTATGAATTGTTTTCAGATTTGTCATATGGAGCAAGAAAAGCGGGAACATATGGCTCGACTGAAAGTTGCCGAAAAGAAATGGGATCATTTTGTAAGGGCGTTGCATATGGAAGAAATTCCGTTACGTGAAAAAGAATACAATGAATTTTGCAAAATGAGTGTGATATGGTGGGAAAGGAATGAAAGAGACCGTATATTCAAAGCTGTTGAAGAGCAGAAAAGATTTTTGGAAACTCGCAATCGACTATCGAGAATGTTCGAGGATGCGACAATATTTATGGAAACTGTAAAAGCAAGACATCATGCAGCATATTTTGAAAATATGAAAAGTTGGGAAGAGAAAGTGAAACATGTCAAAGAGTTACGATTGAATCAACGCAAAGAGATTCGCAAACAGTGCAGACGTACGGATTATATGCGTGAAAAAGCGGATCGTGAACGTTGTAAACTTGAACAAGAAAGAAAAAAACGTGAAGAAGAAGCAAAAATACAAGATCGGGTGAACGCGAGGAACAGTTTGAGAAATGCTGGTTTTGCATTACGTGAAGATCGAGAACGAAGACCCCACAATCGAGATGAAGAACCAGAGCCTGGTAAATTTTTGTATTCTGTTCTTTTTTTTTTTTGTTTTTGTGAAAGAGAATTATTTATGCGAATTGTTGTGTCAAGTTGTGTAATAATCAGTTGATATTGTTTTGCAGATTTATCTTGGAACAGAGCAAAACGATTTGCAAGTGATATTAATCAAAATAGCAGTGGTTTCATGAATAGAAGAGTGAATATTATAAATCAAGATGGAAATGTTGGAAATTTTGTTCGTGTTGAACGCTATCAAAGGGAAATGCCCAAAAGTGAATACGTCTACCGTGAATCGTCGGTGTTCAGTTTGGATCGTCCGCGTGTTCGCTTTGGCGATATCAATATGGAACAAGAGTTCAGTTTTCGTAAAGGTGTACGATTGGCAGAGCCGCACAGCATGAGACGCAATGATTCGGATTTGATGTTTCGCAAAGGTGTTCGATTAGAACATAAAAATATTGACGCGGATGATTATTATCATAATCCAAGTGGAAATATGATGACCACGGATGGTCGATTCAACAACAGTGGAAGTGGCATGATTCGATCTTCTGCATTTCGTAATCAACATGTCGATAGGATACAGATGTTCGATCGTTCAAGTTTTGGAAAAAGATTAGAAAACACTGATGGAAGAAATATTTCCAATCGTCTAGGAGAAGTGCATAAAGAAGAATCTTATCGGATAAGTGTTCAACAAATTCCATGGCATAGAACGTTCAAAAATCGTCCAACTGATCGCAATGAATCAACTTCAAATAATATTACTACTGTTCGCAATCGTTATGAAAACTCACTAGATGAAGTCATTCGACCAGGGATTACTGAATTTCGCAAAGATGGTGAAATTGTTTTGTTTTTGTTTTTTTTTTTCTTATAATAATTTTTTTTACTGATTATATTTAGGCGGTGGGAGACGTCGAAATCAAGTCGAAGATGAAGAAGATGCAGCTGATGGTTGGTGCGATTCATATCGACGTTAAAATTAGACACATTGCAATAATACATAGGTTTTCATAAAAAGATGGAATTGTTGTTACATTCAAATAACAGTAATAACATATTTAACAAATCATACAATATGCGTTGCACTACATTGCATATTTTTTTTTTATTAAAGGAAGAAGGTTCGTTGTGCGTTTTGATAAAAATTTTGTAGAATGCTTTTATATTTTAATAATCTGCGCAACTTGTTTCCAAAGTTGCTCCACCATACACATACGCTCGCAATAGAGATAGAGAGAGAGAGAGAGTTCACGTCTAAAAATTAATGTTCGTCTCTATGATAAAGAATGGCTTTTTGACCAAGTGCAGATAGATCTCAGTGGAACAATTGCGATCTGGGATTGACCCAGAAGAAATACAATGGAAGTTTGGACAAATAGCCAAAGATGAATTCAATCAAAACAGGTAATTTCTCTGTTAGACAGGTCAAAATTTTGATCGCTTGCTTAGCAATGCTGACGAACGTTTAGCTGAAGGCAGTTGAACATTTTTTATTGCTCTGAACGGAAAAGCCGTCACTAGTATATAATATGCATTGAGGTTATCATCACAGCTGCTAGTGGTAGTTAGTTAGTGGTGGATTGTTTTGCAGTAAATAAGAAAGCCGACATATTTGCCAGTGCATTATAAGCGGCAGTCGATGAGATGTATGAATAAGATAAGATGAGAAAAATGTCAGCAGCTGCGCATTTTTTTTTATCATGTCAGCAACAGCAGTCTGAGGTGAAAATAGATTTATTTATCCGTGAAAGTTTGGAGAGAATTTTTTTTTTGTTCAAGCTGTCTTCAACACATCTGTGCAGGAAACGGCAAACTGAGCTGAGAAATGTTTGCATGGAAATCATTGGAGTTTGTATGCTTGACCTGAAGAAATAAATTGACAAATATTGTAAATGCAAATAAATTAAATCAATACAAAAATCAAGTTCATACTGGAAAAGATGTAGCTGAACATTACGGAAATATGTGCAGTGTTTAGAAATTTGTATTCAAAAATCCATTTTATTACGTGTACAATAATGAAAAAAAGAAAAGTCAAGCAATCATGCTACAGTAATCTGTTAGTTTTGTTCACTAGGCGGTGCTAGTGTTATCACAAAAAAAAATGTCCACTTTCGAGAATATATCGATTTATTTGCATTAATAATATGGTATTTGTTAATTTTTGGTTTTTGTTTATACTAACAGCTTTAGGTGGTGTACATTTTTTTTTGCCTTTAACAATGTATGAATGAAATAGAAGTCAAAAACTGTTTTCGCAATAAAATTTGCATTCTCCACTCAGTTATATAGGAAAAAAAATATATTTCTGTTCGTTAAAAAAGCATTTTATAAATGAATTACAAATTACAATTTATAAACAACAGCTGTAAATTAAGTTTAAATATTTGTATACTATTTTCATTAGTTACTTGAAGGCTTTTTATTGACTGTCAGTAATTGCAACTCTTGACACTGTCCTACTTTGATTTCGACAAACATAATTCTTCATTACCAGGGTGAAAATATTGATGAAAATGATCATTCCTCATACTTTTTATTTGAAAAAATAAATTCTTCGTACTATGATTTGATTCTAATTTTTTCTTTGTAAAGTTTTTAATAGAATAAAAAAAAGAATGTTTTTTGAAGCTTTTCAATCATAAAATTTTCACAAATAAGTTTGAAATCCCATATTGATAATACGATTAATATTATAATTATTATATACATTAAAAATATGCATCTAAAAATAAAATTTTAAAGTAATTCAGTTATTTTATACTATATATTATGACTGAGAGAGGTATTTTACTTTAAAATTATTAACTAAATATTAAAACGTTCTAAATCCATAAACTTTTATAATATAATTACAAATATATATTTTCTTCAAAATTAATTCCTGACGCAACTTACTTTTACAGTATGTGGTGATACAGAAATTCCTTTTCTAATCAATAACCTGATATTCAGAAACTTTTTGTTTATTAAAAATTTACAGAATGCTGGTAATTGCTATTTTAAATTAACCGAAAACCATTTTAGTTGAAAATGTTGACATATTGAACCGTTGCTATTTTTGGCAACTTCTGCTAAAGGATGAAACGATTTCTATCGCTGAATATCTTTTCCTGTTATATATTAAAAATCCATATGAAAAACTGTTTGTTTGATTATTTTGATTGGAAAAATAATCACTAACAGCATTCAAAACGTGACAATTTCAATAGTTGAACTGAATGCAGTCCATTCAACTCTACCGGATAGCACTGGAAACAGTCATTTGTCTTAATTGCGCGTCTGCTGCACTGCTATCAAAAATAAAATCATGTATTTAATCCAATTTTTAATTATAATTAAAGAAGATACAATCATTTCGCACGACATGTGTTGTAATTATCAAAGCATAAAGAATATCCATGTTATTTTGGAGGCAAACAGTCACGCAAAATTTCTTTTGTTGCATTTGGAAGAGTGTCTGGAAACTTCACTTTGAATTCGACAATTAAGTCACCGCGACGATCTGGCTGTTTCGGAAACGGCAGGCCCATACCGTGAAAACGTGTCACCTGCCCTGGCTTTATCACAGATGTCATCTGCAGTGGCACTGCGGCGTGCGGATCAAGAGTAGGAACATGTATGCTGCATCCGCACAGCGCATCACGTAGACTAACATTAGCCACATACCGAATATCAGATCCTTCGCGTTTGAAGACGTCGTGCGGTTTATCCTAAAAAAAAAATAATTCAAATGCACCTTCGCAACGAATTACATAAAAGGTCATCAACAATGGAAACGAAAATGAAATTATTTCAATAAAAGAATGATAAATAACAAGTACGAACTTTAACGACAAATACAATATCTGCCGGAATTCGATTGGGAGCTTGATCACCTTCCTTCGGAAATGTAATTTTAGTGCCTGCTTTCCAGCCGGGCTTTACATTAACGGTCAGTACTTTGTCCTCTGTGCGTGTTGTAAAACCATCAGGATTCAACACCTTTCGTTTAACTTTCATTCTTTTCACACAGCCCTTATAAACTTCTTCTAACGAAAGCATGATGTCATGAAGTAAAGGTGGGTCTTGCTGTCGAGGACAACCAGCTGGAGCACCACCGCCAGCAATGTTAGTAAATGTATGTGTTTGACCGCTGGGCATAAAGTGGGAAAATATATCTTCTGTTTCCATGGATTCACCCATACGTCCACTGGAAAAGAATGTCGCAAACGGGTCTTCGCCACCGAAAAACTGCGCAAAAATCTGACGAGGATCGCCAGTAAATGCGTAATGAAAACCTTCATGACCAGAAGCTTGACCTGAGGGCCCAGCATTCATCCCACCTTTCAAGCCTTCTTCACCAAATTTATCGTATATTTCTTTCTTTTTAGCATCACTCAGAACATCGTATGCTTCTGCAATCTCTTTAAATTTGCTTTCTGCATCAGGGCTTTTGTTCTTGTCAGGATGATATTTCAACGCCATCTTCCGATAAGCTTTTTTGATTTCATCTTCAGTGGCACTTCTGCTGATACCCAATATTTTGTAATAATCCTTACCCATTCTTATTTTCTGAAGGAAAATAAAAGTATATCGCACACGATAATGAACCTACCTAACTGCCAAAAGACAAACTAGTTTACTTCACTCTACAGTATTGAAGAATATACCTGACTATTATATAAATTTACAGTAAAACAGTGAATTACAGTATTCAATAAATTCCGTAGTTTTATTCACTGCTTAACTTACTCACTACTCACAGCTTATTTAAATGTTAAAGATAATAAAATATAGCAGCATAATTATTATGAAATTATTTTTAAGGCATGCTGTTTAATAGCATCGTATGCATTACCAACAACACATTACTATAAACATAAATGAAATTGTGCTTCCGTACATCCAATTAAAAATTTCTCTTCACTTTTTAAATTAATTTTAAATCATCACATTGTAATGACTAATATTTATTTAAGAATTCGGTCGTATTAATAAGAGTTTTATGCAGCAATTTTTATTTAAACAAAAATGAATGCACAATATAATTGTGTTCCTGAGGTTATGCATATATTAATTAATTAATTACTGGTAATTTTAAAAATGAAAATAACCTCATCGTCGAAGATTAAAGCTTAATTTTATTCAGTTTCAATTTTATTCCTGAATACTTTGATTTATTATACTTTGGCGTGTTTCAGTTTCAGAATAAAGCATCGTTGTCAAAATAATTTTTTTTAAACTTTTCTAATTTAATTTGGTTTGAAAATTCATATAACATCTAAATTAAATTTTCGCTTTGGTTCGAGTTGAATTTTCATATCTCACAACATTGAATTTTAGATTACTTTGCTCAACATAACAAATTTACAGAAGCATTTGTACCTGAGGACAGGTAAAATTAAGAATACGATAATTCCATTTACGTGAACGTGAGTAATGCTTGAAAGATGAAGGATTTTTTTCACTTTTATCATTCTCCTTCACGGTAAAGGATTCCGTCTCATTTCCTGTACAGAGCAAAATTTACGACATCAACTGTGATACAAAGAGGAAAATAAAGCAATGTGACAACAGTGTTCGATTCATTAACATTAATCTTCATAGGAAGCAGTAAATGATTTCACACAACGACGCCAGAACGGTAAGTGTTAGATTTCAATTCATTGGAGAGCCAATTATAATATGAAATGCTGATGCCATGCAATTTTAGAAATTATTTCTAAATGACTTTTCATAAAAATGTAGTTATAATAACTGAAAAATTTATCTCCTCCTAGTAGTACGTTTATGTTAAGCAGAATGTAATCTAGATAATTTTAGAATTTATTGTGTTGATTTCAAATAATATTTTGCATATTAACGTTCCATTAAATCAGAGAAGAACATGTGGAGAACTGGATTTTTAAAGTGTCTCAAGATATTGATTTTATTAAATGAATCTTTTACTATATGTCAGAGAAAATGACTTTGATATTGAAATGTTGCTGTGCATTATAAGCAATATTTTAAAGATTTGGAGAAATTTCCAAGGATCGAAGAAAAACAGAAGATTGTTGCAATTACAAGAGCTTGTAATAAATACAAGTCAATAAAATATATTCAGACAAGCGATAGCTTACACTAGATTATCTGGTTTTAGAAATGGCAAAATAAAATCTGTTTTCAACATATGGAAAAAAATATTACATGCGCAGTATCACATACAGAGCATTGAATATATAAAATTGGTATCAATCATAAATTAAAAATGAATCATCTGCATAATAGAAGAAAAGTTATCAAAATTCTTTTTATGGTCTGATGAATTCCAAGTCAGATGAGAACTTTTGTCAAAGCATTTGATGGTAGTTATGGTGGTTTACGACAACTGCTGATGAATACAGCACGCTCTGAACTGAGAAAGACATAGTTTGTGTTAGCGGATTATTCATGCATACAGTTTAGTACTAATAATCATAGAGACTTTCAAATAGACATGAAATTCAAACGTGACAACAGAAAGCTGAATAATAAAAAATTAATTAATTAAGTAGTAATGTAAAATAAAAAGTATTTTAAATATAGTTTTAATCATAGTATTTATTCATAATGACCTAAAATGATGAAAGTGAAATTTGTGGATAAAAAGAGAACATAATCGATGGACAACCATATATTTTCGAATGTTTCACAAATTGAATGGCACACAGATCATTATAGAGCTGAGAAACGTAAAAGAATGTTGTTAAATGATTGATATGGCTTTTTGGAATTCATAGTCACCCGAATATTTGAAATCTTTACATTTACATGATATTTACACTGTTTTGAAATGCTTTTGCTGCTCATAATGATTAATCTTGTTATTTTGATATTTATGATTGGTGAACTTTTATATATAAAGTATGTTACTGCTGAAACTACAGAAATTTGAAATGATATGGAATAAAAACCACTAGATACTGTCATTTGTTTTTATTGATTGCTTCGTTAATGTTTATTATAGTTATTCAGCGGAATGTTTAAATGTTTGTTGTTTAATGTGAAATAAAGAGTTATTTGTTTTTGACTGTTCTGGTGGTTAAAAATAACAGTAATATTCATTTTAAAGCAACTTCTATTTTATTCTGCTGGCAATGCTGTTGTTTGGAAATCAGTTATGCTCAAGAAAAGAATACAAAAAAATATTAGCATTCCTTGCAAACAACGTCATGTTCGCTTAACGGATATTATCAAAAATGTGAACAACATTAGAAAGGAAAGTTTTATTTAATATTCAACATTGAATATAAAAGTGTTCAGGAATCACAACTAACGACAGAAAAAAGCCAAAAGTGAAAGTTCCTGTTACCAAAAGTCGAAATATTAACATTCATCAGTGTGAAACTTTCACAATCAATAAGAGTAATAATACAAATTCGCATACGTAGTATTACAATAAAATAAGAATATAATTTCATAATAAAAGAAAAGTAATTATAAATTTGAAATCATAATTTGACGCCAGACGACACTATCAACAAATGCCTTATCATACATTTAAGAACGAGCCTAATAAAAAAGCTCCAAGCCTTCATTCGATAATACTGAACACAAACCATCTTTGTGTGTTGCTAACACAACGTAAATTCTACAACTAATTCGACTATATTATCAGATAAACCGAACAATTAAATTTGAAACCTGCAAATCATGAGTACGGTCAAATTCTTGACGATCCCAAATGCAACAGTTATCCTTTCACAGCGTTACGTTACGGACTATCCACTACTTTTTCGCTGAAGAGTTTGCATCCTTGAACCATCTCATCTATGTCACACTGTTCTTTTATGTCTTTATTACGTTTATTCTTCTTTAACAAAGCAAATCTAACAGCCGACTGATTCACCTTCTCAATTTTGCTCAAACAAACATCTCACCAAAGTTCCATGGTAACCGACTTTATTCTCATTTAGCCAAAGGTACGGAAATTTTCTTTTTTTTAAATAAAAAATGCATTAAAAACAAAATTAAATTAATCAAATGCTCTGAATGTACGAGATTTTTTGTTTCGATCTTTTGTTGTTGTCCATAATAACAATCGCCATTGGAATTTATAAAGTGTGGAACTTTGTCTGATGGAGAAAGACAATGCAAATTGTTGTTCAATGGATTTAGTTTTTCATGTGTCTGAAATTTTTATATACATTTTTTTTGTATATGACGATATCATTCTGAAAGTAAGAAATTTCCATTGAAAAAGAAAAACGAAGAAATAGAAAAAAACTTTGACAAAGACTTCGATGAAAGATGTGGAGATGCTTTCATCACTGCGCTAAATTATGACAAAAAGGAAATCAACGACACTAGCTACATAGAAGACAGCAGATGTTAGGAAAGTTTGGAAAAAAAACGTACAACCTTAGGTAAACGGAAATTTTAATGAAGAAAAAACATGCTGACAATGTGGAATGAAAATAAAGCAAATGGCAAGGCTCGATTTATTAGATGTTTTCATTGTGAAAAATCTGAGCATTTTGCCATAATTTGGTGAACAAATAAGTTGACACCTACTGTAGTGAAACAAAACGGTGAAACGTGAACAGGTTGTTTAGCAGTGGAAAACTGTGCAGCAAAAAATTGCAGTGGAAAAGACTGGGATATCCAAAATTGACTCTGACGAAAGCAATCGTGGTATATGGTCATACATTTTTTGGAACATTAGGCGATGTTACCGTGAGAAACAATATGAAAATTTTACTAGTGATTGTTAGCAAAACGCAAGTTGTGTGTGGCTTTATTTCTATTTAAATGGGCAATTGTTTTTAGCAGGCCATTTTCAAATGAAATTAGAATAAATAAAATTTCAAGAGACATCATGAATGAAAAAGACAGAATCAGTGATTGACAAGGACCAAGAAAAATTGATGAACGACTTTGTGCATTTATTCGATGGAAGTGTAAGAACAATCAGAAATACAAGAATTGTGGGAAACATGGAGCAACATTACATTTGAAACTAGAAGTAGAACTGAAATCATTCAGTGCTTAAACAATAATAGCATTCCATTAAATAAGCCAGCAGCAACTGAAATTCAGCGAATAATGAAGGAAGGAATTTCGGAACCTGTGGAACCAGAAAGAAGTAAATAACCCCAGTAGAATGGGAAACACTTGTTGTCTGCATAGACAAAGGAAATGGTAATGTATGTATATGTGGAGACTTCAGAGTGACTATTAATGAAATCTTACTAATCGAATCACATCTGATGCTGACATTTGAAGATTTAACAATGACGTTGTTTGGTAGACAATAATTTTCGACTATTGATCTGAAAGATGTATATTTGCAGATACCAGTTTATGAGAAATTCTAAAAAATATTAGATTATTGCAACACATTGGATATTTTGAATATAGGAAGCAATTTTCCAGAATAACTTCACCTCCTGCCATCTTCCATCGATATACGGAAAATCTGTTGGATAAATTAAACCATGTGAGAATATATCTGGATGATATAATTATAATGGGGAAGAGCAGAAGTGATTACTTGAAAAACTTCAGAAATGTTTTTCTGCAACTTCATGAAGCTTGTTTGAAAGCACACGAACAAATGTAAATTATCTTTAAAATCAGTCACCTACTTTAGACATCAAATTCATGCGGATGGTATACATACGACAACTGAACGAGTTAAAGCAATTCTAGAGACACCATCACCCACAAATGTTAAAGAATTGCGTACCTTTTTGGGAGTAGTAAATTTTTGGAAAGATTTATTCTGCATCTACATGGAACATGCGCTAATTTACATAAGCTGGTTGGAATAAAGCGAACATGGAGATGGACAGAAAAATAAGACGATTTTTAAAAAAAGTAAAATGGTTAGTGACAAAACAAAACTTGTTAGTTCCGTACGTCACAAAATTACTATTGATGTTAACCTGTGATGCTTCTAACAAAGGCCTTGGAGCAGTATGATGTCAGTGTTTTCCTGATGAAACTGAAAAGCCGATAGCATTTCCGTCACGTACCTTATCTGAAGCAGAAAAAAAATGTGCACCAATTCATAGCGAAGCTTTAGCTTTGCTATTCGACGTACGAAATTGTGTTTACTGAATTGTGAAAAATATATTCCAACATTTCTGGAAAACAATTACATACAAACATAAAAAAATTAATTAACACATTCATGGCACATCAATCATTCCATTAATGGCAAATTTTCCAATCTTTTGACATCTTCTCATATAAAGAGCCGAAAAACGAATGGCATGTTTCCAGAAAACTGGAACAAATTATTAATTGCATTCTTCATTTCTGAAAACAACAATGTTCAAAATAAATGTACATAAATTTTCAATAAAGTGCAAGACATGAATTTTAAAGAAATTTAATAAAATCATTCATAAAAACGATGGGCGCTTTTCAGCAAATGGAACACTTTTGACGTCTCAGGAATATATTTCACCAAAATGTGAAACCTTCTGTAATATTTTTCAGCTTTGGAAAATGGATTTTCCGTCAGTTTCAAACCATTCTGACTATATTGATGATGTTTGACATTTATAGAATAAAAAGACTGCCATATTGCATGCAAGTTCCGTTCCAATCTTATAATTTTGGATAATTCTTATCTTTAAAATGTAATCAATCGAAACATTGTGTGAACAAAGATTCTAATCTAGAAATTTTTGTAGGGCGTAAATGAAACTCAAAAATTTTTCTTGAAAATTTCGAAATTTTGAGAGCTATAGACAAGCTTGTTTAGCAAAAAACGGCGAAAATTTTTTTTCACAATTCGGACTTTTTTTGATTGCTATACTTTTAAATTGATAAATGATAGTATTTTGGAGAGTTCCACCCCACACTGCCCAGTAGTTGCGGAAT
>JYDO01000127.1:0-128907 GCA_001447755.1 Trichinella papuae | reverse complement strand
TTCTCATTGTTGATGTTCATGCTCTTTCGATGTTGATTGAAAAATTATTTTTCAGAAATTATTCCAAAAAATAATAATGAATAAAAAGTAAATAAATTGTTTGGCGCTTGATGTTGGTGGTCTTCAGTCAATTTTTCAATCAAAACGCAGTGCTTCCATCCACAGACAGCGTCAAACTAAAATTATTTCCAATATGTCAATAAAGCAAACGAACTCGCATGCAAATTTTTGTTTTATTCATTTCTGCTGATAAATATCACTTGTGCACATTTTTCATTGCGCTTTATTTACTTAACTAATGCACTTTGTTTGAGAGAAAATTTAACTGTAGCCATGCCAAACATAAAAGCAATTCTCATTGCGGAAACACTAATTTCATCTTTATTACTACGCATATTTCGAAGAGTAGAAATAATATAAATGCAAGAAATAAAATGCGTACTCATTTTATATTAAATGATGACTTGCAAGAAGACAGAAAAAGTAATGATTTGAAAAAAAATTCAAATATACTGACAAATTAAACTAGTGACAACTATTTGAAAAAAAAGAAATGACATTGACATTTAAAATTCAGTCAAAATATAAACTATTGGACTGAAAATGCCATAACAAAAAATTGACTTAGTCAAAACACGCCTTCGCATGTCTGAATTTGAGATTTGAAAATTCAAAAACGGCCTACATAAATGGAACTCAACGCAAAAAGCTTTTCACCAAAATATGAGCACACTAAACTGCGCGCGCTAACAAACAGTTAAAATTAACTAGACCAAAAGTATAATTTACCTAATGTCTTTGATGATGTACAATTAAAAAAAATAATATACATTGAGAATATAATTTAATAATTCTCTGAATGAAGAACGGTATTCTGCTGTCGTGCACAACAGCAAACACAAAGCACTTAGTGATATTCTACTTGTTCTGTTCAGAATATAATTCAACGCTAAGACCAAGTGAAAATTGAAAAATTAAATGTATTCTACCGTCAATTCTAGACAGCTACGCAAAATAATAAATTGAAATGTGAATTTTTTTCAAAATCTTCAACCTTCCATACATTATATGTGTTTGAGAATTCTGCATGATAGCTATATCAATTGTTGTGCATATTCAAATTAAAAACTACATAATTACTTAAATATAATAGTGTTCATGCAAAACGCGAGGAAAATAAATTTTGAAACTAAATTTTTACCTAAATATAGTTTCTTTCACATATACTGTTGTCACGCACCGCCGTCGTTAATCGCACACCACTGAAATGAAATATTAACCATGGATAGAACATTTGCTTTTCTCTGATTGGTCCGTTACTTTGTAACCTTTACATCAGTGATTTGGCAATTAATTTACTGTATACTCTGTTACTGATAACCCAGATTTGCATAATTGAAAAACAACCTTCACGCAATGTTACTCCAGCTAACCTATCTAGATTAAAACTGAAAGCTAAATTAATTTTATATTTTTAAAAATATACACAACATTATTTGAGATAATCATACTAAAGAAATTAAAAAATGAATATGCTCTGTAATGTGAAATGTTAAAACATTTCGTATACGCAACTATATCATTTATTGTAAATAGTTATAATTATGAAACATGTTAAAGTATCTACTTAAAAACTGTTCCTTATGTTAGTTAGATGTAAAATTTCTGAATGTAATAAAATTTTATCAGTTAGTTCTGAAAGAAATTAGAGATTCAATATATATTCTGAGTTGAATTTTTGATCAATTACAAAAGAAGTAAATTAAATGCAACTTACTGAAATATACGTCTCCTCATCCTTCATGTTCGTCTTCTATTTTTGTGTTTCAAAATGTACACGAATAAACCAAATTACCTAATATGATAATAATTAAAAAAAATAAAGTTGTTTTTATTGATATTCTTCATCCGTCAACGCAAGGAAATTTGCATGCAATTTCTGCTAAACAAGTACTAGACTTTCTTTTCATTAGGCTGAGCTAAAATTATTTTTAAATAACTCCTAATCTAAAATGTCACCACAAGTTGCTTGCTGATCGATTTTGGTCTGATTGCACAGAAATATAATTGTTGCTTTGTTCGAATGTTTCGAAAATACATTAAAAGAGGCGGAAGCGAATGCTTCTCGTGCCCATTTTGTTTCAACTCTGCTTCGCAATGTACCAATCTTCTGATGAATCGGTTGAAAATTGCATGATAATTTGCATTTAGATCAGTTTCCAGTAAAAGTCAACTCACTGACCATATAAACCATATACATAACGACAATTACATGTTGATAGTGTAGCATGATGTTTGGAAATGAATAAAAAAAAAGCAGGTATTGAATTTGAACATTCATTTGAAATACAAATAAAAAAAATTACCAGCATCAAGTTTTATTTTTTATTTTTGTGGTTGAACATTAAAAAAATAATTTAATAAAATAGAAGAAGAAAACAATACCCCGGTAAAATGAAGCAGGCCACGTCATCATAACACCTAGAAAACGCGTCTCGTAGAGGCAGCACTGTGGCAATCTTCTATCTATTACTATGGGGAGAAAATGGGAGAAATGAGGCGAGAATTGAATGAAAAAGATGAAAATGGTTGAACAACAAGTTGAAGCATCATCCAATTTTGAAGCGGCAACAGTAAGAGCTAAGAATTGCTTAGGCCACCGGCTAGAGTAGAAAGCAGTAATCCAGGACGAGGTGAACAGGCGCCAAAGAACATGATGCTGTTGTTTCATCAAAGCAGACGAATGTCATCCATGCATCCATATTCCAGGCGTTGTTGCTGTTGTTTTGGGGAGAAAAGAAAAACAAACAGACCCGCGCATAATTTTTAGGTGAATTCTGACAGAGGCACTGGGTAAAATGGCTTTTTTTTTTCTTCTTCTTGTATTTTCACTTTACTTTACTTTACTTTGTTGTTGCTCACCACGTCCACTGTACTAAAGTTAGCCAGCCTGCTTCAACGACGGCTACACGCAGATCAAGAATGATAGATGAAAGGGGTATGGAGAGGGGCAGGGCCAGGGGCAGGGCTAGGGGCAGGGGATGGAGGACAATCAATCAGAATAATTTAATTAGTTAATCCCTGTTAACTTTAAAAGAAGAAGAAGAAGAAGAAGATAGATGTGGCTGCACTAGAAAGACGCCAATAACTGTTTCTGCACAGTTAAAGTCAGGTGAGCCGATTATAAACTTAGCAGAAAAAAAGATGGAATTTAAAAATGAAAAAAAAAGACGTCAAATACCCAAAATGCAACGTCGCACACACGTATTCCCGAACAATCAAAAATGTGGATGAACATTCCGCACAGAAGAAAAGAATAATAATAATAATTCGCATATACAAATTTATGTGTATATGCGAGTAATCAGAGGAAAATAAAAGAAGAAAGATGGGAGGGGGGGGGAGAGGATCAGGAAAGAATCAAGATTACATACACATGGTCGGCGGCAGTTGTATCTAATGTATTGTTTTCTCAGCTGATGTCATTTGTTTGCTTGCTTGTTCGTTTGCTCATCCTAACCACACCAGCACAGATTGTGGAAAAAGTCTATCGCAACACTTGGTCAGCAGTGCGAATACAAATCACTAGTATAAAATTACCAAAAAGCCAAATATGAACAATAACAAACAAACAAACAAACAAACAAGAATGTTGAAAAAGAAAAATATATATGTATATGGGAAAGATGAAATGAGAAAATGCTTGCTGAGCCACTGCCTTGTCGTTAATTTTTTGACAGCTGCTGTTGACAATAACAAATTTCATAAAAAATATAATAAATAGTAGACTGATTGAAAGAAGAAAAAAACAGGAAGAGTGACGATTGATTTCAATTGTGATAGTCAGGTACAATGCAATACAGTCGGTGTGTCAGGAGAAATTGTTGACGCTGAGCCGACGACATAGCGAATTTTAATTTGCAAGTCAATTATTGTAGAATGAGAATAATAAATTCCATTTCTTCTTCGTTGACCAGTTAAAGCTGAGCAGATTGACAAGAGAACAAATAAAACGCATTGAATAAGAAGATTAACTAACTGGTTGCAATTAAAACCGGGCAAACATCGACCGGGATGTGTTGAACAAATTTTTTTGGATGCAATTGAAAACCAAAAGCCGCAAATGCTGAGCAAAAACAACACCAGAACAACAAGCAATGCAGAACCAGCAGACACGTCAAAATTCCGTCGACAGCGAAAGATACAGACGTATGTGTGTTCTGGGGCTAAGATGTTTTTGCCAAAAGCTGAAACAAAAAAAAAACCAAGAAGAGAATGAATGAATGAATGAATAATGTGAAAGAATAATAAATTCAATCACAATAGGAGACAACAATGGATACAGACCAGAGAACCGGACGAAGCAGCAGTCATTGATTCTGAATCAGCTTTGCGCTTTGCCGGTGAGCCACTTTTCGACGGCGTGCTGCTGTTCGACGAAGGCAGACCGTTGCGAGCACTGATGTCACCAGATACAGATCCAGCATTGGCTCGCAAAGATGAATTGTAATTGACCACACACTTACGCATGTGCTTTTCAAGAGTACTGTGCACTGAAAACGGCATGCAGCAAATATAACAATGGAATGTCTCCTAAGAGAAAAGAAAAATAAAGAATAGAAATAAAATACAATACAATACAATACAATGCAAATCAACAGCAATCGATGAACAATATTCGAATGTAAATTTCGTGAGCAGTGAATGATTTCAAAATGATATCTTATCATGATAGATTATTCAAGAAAATTTTTAATAAATAATAATATTGTACCTTTCCTTGTTGACCATGGGTTTTCATGTGCCTGGTCAATTTGCTGCTCTGCGCACACGCATAAGGACACAATCTGCATTTGTACGGTTTTTCACCGGTATGTGAACGAAGGTGAACAATTAAATTTGACCTGTTTGTGAATATCTAAAGACAAGACAATTTTTCAAACATACAAATAAAAAAATAATAATTAAAAGAGAAATAAATACTTTTCCACAATAGTCACAAGTGTCGTTGCGCTTTTCACGTTTCACCGGTGGTGCTCCGCCGCTGAATGATCCATGTCCGGCAGATGAGGTAGACAAATGTTCGTCCAACTGTGGTGAACCGTGATGCACCGAACCACTGTTGCCGGTCATCGATGCTTGCTGCTTTCTCAGAAAGTTTGCCACATCAAATTCAGCAGTCATCGACGAGCCGGTCGTCGATGTCGGTATATTATTATTATTATTACTATTATTGATGCTGTTGTTGTTGTTGTTGTTATCAATATTATTACTATTATTAGTGGCAGTCAGCATTTTCTGCAAGCTGGAATAATAACGTTCCAACGCCAGTGCTGGTTGCATCCACATGCCAAGCAGATTGCCAAGTTCACTAGTAGCGCTGCCTCTGGCCGAGGCACCACCGGCTCTGGTCGACAAATCCGCTGACAAATCGCTCAGAAGAGAAGAGCCGTGACGATCGTTCAAATCCAACGATGTTGTTCCTGAATCTTTGGTATCCTCGTCGTCGTCGTCGATCTCGTTGCGTGCTTCATCCGGCTTATCCACGCCGGTGATGACCACGCCCTCATGGTCGTCGCTAGCCGATCGACCGTTCTCATCGCCACTTTCTTCATCTTGTCCAGAAAGGGACGATTCACTTTTCTGCTTGTCCAAGCGTCCACCGCGGCCCAGTTTGTCAGACTCATGCACAGATAACACGTGCTGCAGGTAAGCATCCTGAGTTTCAGCGCAAAATGAACACTCTGGACACACGTAATCTTTATCTTAAAGCGAAAAAACAAAAATAACATTGACAACTGAGATTTTTTTTTCATTTTTTATAACAATATGCTTATAATTATGGTTATATGATTTGTGGTTAAGATAATAATAAAAGTGATCAAACAAAATCCTTTATTTCTATACAACTTATGCGTGAACTTGAAAAGGATTAACAACACATTTTTTCAATCATAGAAATAAATTTACACACTGCGAGAGAAACTGAAACCATCAAGAAAGAAATAACTAAAAATAGTTGGCAATAAAAATACGTATATGTATATATATGTGTGTGTGTGCCATCAATAAATTGTTTGAAAATTCACCGGCATCTATCTGTATGTAGCTAAAGATAGTTCGTAAAAATAAAGTCGTAAAAGAAATCTATTTTTGTCGATTTATTTGAAAATCAGAATTAAAGTATTTTTTTTCTTTTTAAAAAAAGCAAAGAGAAAAAAAATCAAATCAGACCAACTATACTGTTGGTGTTTTGTTACCTTTGCAGTCTTGCCTGGAAGAATCTTTACCATCGTTGTCGGTCTCAGAAGATACGGTCAACGGCGAGGTGAGAAAATCACTGCACTGACCACGGTTGAACAAAGAAGAAAAGTTGAAGCAAGCAAACGGTGGTGGTGCTGGCGGCACCATGGTCGGTGAGCCGAGACCCAACGTCGGACCGTTGGACTTTGACACGAGCTCTTTCAACTTTTCCGAATAGAGGGCGTCCAAAGTGAGGCCACCGTGCATCCTACCAGGAAATGAGAGCAGACCAAGCGAACCAGGTAGAAGAAAATCCTGAGGCATCATCAATGGTTGTTGTTGTTGTTGTTGCTGCTGCTGCTGCTTGCCGGCATTGATTGGAGTGGACCACATGGGCGCGGTCTGTTTCAAAAAGTCAGCCGGACTGGGCAGACAGTCGGCCAAACGAAAACCACCGCCCATGCCGTTGCTCTGAGGTAAATCAACTGAAGGAACGCCGCTGGCCGCCATCGCGGCCGTCAACCATTCCACAGCCGAACTGCATCCCTGTGTTAAGTCTTCACTCTGGCAAGAGGCCGTGTCCACATGCAACGGGTTCACCAGACTGTCGCAACAGATTTGCAAGCCGTGCACGTTTTGCACGTGCAAAACAAGCGAAAACAAATCTGACATGCGCTCTTTGCAAAAGCCACACGCATAAGGCGAATTCTCTGAAGCACAAAGGAGAAATGAAAACAAGCAAACAAATATACAAAAATTACATCACAGAATAACAATAATAATAATAAATTGTTCATTACCAAAATCAGATGTATCCGTCTGAGCATCTTTGTAAGCGACACCATTGGCGTGCGCAGAATATTCAGTCGACACTTCTAATAATTGATTATGATTATTATTGCTGTTGTTGGTGTTGCTGGCCAATGAGCGAAAAGTAGCAGTTGTTGATTGAAAATTGTTTGAAAATGATGTTCTCGACCTGCTGTCACCGGAATTTAAATAAAGCATTGAACGGCTTTTCATTGGCAAATTACAACCGCAAGTACTGAACATGTTATGGCAATGAACAGCCTAAAAAATGTCATCAAGCCTATTTTTATAGTATGAAATTAAACTTATTGCACTGATATTGTGAGAAATTGTTGATAAAAGTTGATCAACAATATGCAATAAACGCTTTACCTTGTGATGAATAAAATCAGCCATTTGGTCCAAACGGAACCTGCGCTTGCAAGTACCGCACAATAGTTTGTCCTCAAAAGCGGCTGCCTCAACGTAACTGCAGTTCCAAGCAACTGAGGGCGGTGTTTGAGGAGACATATCAAATGCTTCCTCTCCAATGCTGGAATTGTCTTTCGTATGCAATTCATCGTCCATCATGGTTGCTGTGACCATGCCGTCATCACCACCAGTTGCCGTTGTGAAGCAATTGTCGTCTTCGCAGTTGTAACAGGTGGCTATAATTACATTAAATTTAAAAAAAAAGAAAAGAACAATTTGTATGCATGTTTCTGTCCGTATGCGACAATTTTGTTCTTATAATTCTGATGATAGATAATATCATACGCGTTGAATAGAAGAAATAGAATTTAAAAAAAAAGATGAATAAAAATTATCAATATTCTAATTAGCAGTAGCATTTGATAATGATCATCATGTAAAGGAAAAGAAGATAGCAAGCAATAGATATATAGATAACTACTGATCTGCCGAAATGATCAGCATTGCATTCTTGAAAGCTAAGTCAATTTTGAAGCGGTCGGTGAGTTTGCACAGGTGTTTGAAGAGTACACGCAATCGCGCTATGTTTACAATCGCATTATGGAGGCGGTAGCCAACCGAACGAACGTCCGTCGGCTTCAAACACACGCGCGCCAATGGCTAATAATGCTTAGAAAGCGTGCTCGACCAACGCAAATTCACCATCATTCAATAAAGTGCATACAATCAATCAATCAGTCAGTCAGTCAGTCAGTCAGTCATAGATGCATAAATACACACTAACATATATATATACATATACATGTATAAAATAAAATAAAGATACATAAAGTAAGTAGCTAGTCTTGTATACTAGTACTAGTATAGAAGCAATGGATACATAAATTGTTGGCAAGTACAATAACAAAACTGACGTTTATTTATATTTTAATGATATGTCAAGATGTACAAGTGATTGTATATATTATACAGCCTGGCATACATATCGAAGTAAAAGAAAAATTTTCACATACCATTGCAGTGAAAACAACAAGTGTGTAGAAGAAATTTGATCAGAAGTATAAATTGAGCAATGAGCACTAGGGAAATGAACTCTTCCCTAGTGTGAAGAATAAGAGAGCTGAGAATGAACAGGAGAGGATGACCAGAAGCTTTGAAAAAATTAAAACAACAATTGTAAGAGTAGATCAAACGGATATATGAGATAATGAATGCTGCATGTCTGTCTGTCAACATTACAAATAGGGTAGTTGAAGCCGACAGTGACTGGCACAAAATAGAAAATCAACTGAACCCACGCTCGTTTGTAAAAACGTTGCTTTGAAAAGCTTTTTTGTTCATACATATTTGGCAAGAGGAGATTAAAGTAGAAATAAAAATAAAAAACAACAAAAATAGAAATGCTTACACATTTGCATTGGATGTCAGTTGTACAAAGAAAAAATCGACACAGTTGAAACATAGGACAGTAAGCAGATAACTATTATTATTATTATTATTATTATTATTATTATTATTATTATTATTATTGTACTAGACTATGCCTACGCATTGCTTGTGCAATGAAAGACAAATGACTTTTGGAAAATACACACCATTCTTGTACCATCTGATGACGTCCATATATATACATATATATATATGTTAACAAACTTCAAACGCGAAGATCCACCTCCTCATCCACGTGCATGATAAAGTCAACAACAAAATCTTTTTCAATAAAACAGTAAAAAAAAGGAGGAATGAATATCTCTACCAGTCTCCGTACAGAAATAATAAAATTAGCAACAAACAATGAATAAACATTATTAGAAAGAGAATTGCAACAATGAGTAACAAACAGCTAAATTAATAATACTAAAAATATTATTTATTCTTCACCAGCGTTGCAACGAAAGCGGCCAATTAAAAATGTCATTCACACAAGCGCACTATTGGAATTGACGATGCTTGGGAAAATTGGTCCAATCATTTTGATAAAATAAACGGAAATGAAAAATAAAAAAAAAAAAAACAATTTTTTTTATAAAATTCATAAAATATAGTATTATTTAGTAGCAGAAATGAGAACTGAAAATAATAAAAATTTAATATGCCACAACGACCTGGATCAAACCTCTTTCTTCATTGTGGTTGTGTTGAAATTTCAAAAGTGAACAAAATTATGAAGAACAAAACAAGCAGCATGAAGATGAGAATAATCGTAGGATGTGAAGAAAAAAAAAACTAATCTGATTTCAAATGTGCAAAATGAAGGAGGAAGGAAGAAAATGCAGCAAAACCAAGCAAGCAAGCAAGCAAAGAGCAGAGTGACCAGCAGAGCAACAAATAATGTGTGCGTATGTGTATGGCATGCGATGAATCAAATGAATAAGAAGAAGAACTTCTGTTTCTGCATGTGACGTTGTTATTCATGTTTCTTTATTTCTTTTTTTTTCTTGTTGTTGCATTTTTTGAAAACTGAACCCAGCAAAGACCGTCGGCCATCGCCCCAGTTGTATACGGTCTGATGAGAAAAGGTCAACGTCGTCTGTGAAATAAATACAAGCCTCCAAAAAGCGACGTCAGAGCAAACCATTGAGACCGACCTTCGACTGTTTTGCATCGTTTTTCAAAACGACAGGTTAATCGTTCAAATTAAATTTTTCAAAATTTCAAACATAAAGCAACCAACCAACCAACCAACCGGTCCAGAGAGCAACGGTTGGTGCGGTCATCCAGTCCCATATGGCAACGTGGTCAGCGAAGGTTATTTATTACTGTTTGTAAAGGGTATTATAGAAAGAACAAGTATTAGTTTATTATTATTATTACTATTAATGTAGATATCCTCATCAATAAGCTCAAAATATCTCTCTGTTTTTTTTATTCCAACATCCTCCTTACCTCTTATATCATATAAAATATGAACCAAAGCAGAATATGAACAACAAGTTCAACAATTATTCAATTACAATGATAAATATAATAATACAGAATTCGAACAATGCTTTGCCGGCCTAAATTTTTACAAAGCATCATCATCCTACGAAAAGCTTGCTATTTTTCCCCCTACTCTAATTCCACCAGTGGAGCTATTTGAAAAATCGACAAGCATTTTGCAGAAAAAACAAAAGAAAAAATCAACCGCAAACTGATCTATCTACCCAAATAAATGTGCATAATAGCTACGTCGTCGGTGTTCACGTTTCATTTTTGA
This sequence comes from Trichinella papuae, assembly GCA_001447755.1. Classification (NCBI taxonomy): domain Eukaryota; kingdom Metazoa; phylum Nematoda; class Enoplea; order Trichinellida; family Trichinellidae; genus Trichinella; species Trichinella papuae. The sequence goes on along the minus strand of JYDO01000127.1, from coordinate 118,244 downwards.
AACATTTGAAAAAAAAATAAATAAATTGTTGACAATCTTCGTTGCTACATCAGAACACTGCAGTGGATACATTCATTGTAGAATTGATGATGTATGCTTTATGTATTGTTTTTCCAAAAAATCAAGTTACGCATAGCTGAAGGGCAATTGTTCTCGGACACAGATTGCCACTTGATGATCATCAATCACTGTAATAGTTGAAATTTGTGCAAAAATTTGCAAATGACCAAGTTTCAACGTGTTGTGCAATCTAGCTTGAAATTGGAATAGCATGATGCTCTCCGGACGCAGTTTTATCATATATATGTTTTTTTTTTCAATCTAGAACGTGGCAGCAAATGGCCCAGTGGAAAAAATATTAGCACACGTCGCCGGCGCCGATGCTGGCCTTGAATACATCCGCGGACCCACTGCTGCGTTGTAAAGCATCACTGGTGTGCGAGATGATGAAGGTCGGCATTATTTGTTCATTCAACTTCACTATATTGATTGAGTATATTTTGGAAAAATAAAAACAAAAAATCTACTACCAAATTCTCACCTCTAACGAAATAGTGCACAATGATAATGCAGAAATGATTTTTATAAGGAAAGCAAAAAAGAAAAACACAACAGCACAAAGCCCTATGCAAGAAATTTTCAAGCCTGGGGCAGTGGTCAGAAATGTTGAATTCTGATAAAACCTCTCTATAATATGATCACTGACGGTACATATGAATGATATTCAGCGATATTTGAATGTAAATAAATTTGTTCCAATTGGAATTTATTCATTTTTGTCAAGATGATTTATTTCATTTTTCTATTTAACCAGCCTGTTGAGGACATAATGACTAACTGACTGGTCACGCTTTTGCGGAAAAGCTTCTCAATTTCGCATCTTTCATTTTTCTGTTGACTTCTCTCAGTTTCAACACCTGCCAGCATCTTTTTCACGTGACGATAAATTGTATTATACATATATATATATTAGAAACGTTTGCTGCTATTGTGCAAGCTGAGAAAATTTTTGACAACAAGCAATTTGATTCAGATTTTTCGTTTTGCCAAATGGATAGTTGTTACTCTTCTGGTTCGTATTCTTCACTTTCAGCCGAAGTCACAGAAATAACCCAACAACGTAAAGCTTTTCGACGAACACCAATGAACAATAGGATGATAATTAAGAAGAAAAGAATTTCTACAACAGCACGTCATCCTTTGTCTACTTTAGGTAATAGTGTTTGTTTTTTTTTCGTACTGTTGCTTCATCAAATTTGTTCTTATTTGGAAAGAAACCCCCACTTACTCACTCAATTATTCAGTTGATCATCCAACAACACTAGTACTATTGATGATAATAATAATAAGGAAAAAATATTATAATAATAATTATTTTTTTTCGAAGCTTTGCTCTGTTTGATTGGCCTTGGGTTTGTCCAATTTTGTTGTCAACTTCAGATGCTGTGACCGACGACCTTATGCAGACCGGCCACAGGACACAGTGTGGGGTGGGTCACGTTTTTTACTTGTAATTTTTGTTTTGCATCAGTTGAAGCTTGAAATCACTTGTTATGTATGGTTCATTGTACTTTTTCTGTCGATATTGGGAAAAAAAATGAAATATAAAATTCAATCCATAGTCATGTAGATTGAGATTGAGAAGAGTGGTCAAAGGAGATGTAGCAAATAATGATATAATACTTATGGAGAATAACTTGAAACTCTCATATATAGAAAATGGCATATTGTATTGTATTGTATTGTATTGTATTGCATTGTTGTCTTGGGCAGTGATACAGTCGACAATTGCCTGAGGAAACGTTCCACGTTTACCGAAGGATGACCTCTCGTGACCACAACCGGTATCTGGTGGAAAGGCGGTGGCGTTTTTGGGCTCTTTCGTGCTCAATTTGGTTGACGTGTCGTCCGTCCGCTTTCCGCTTTGGCAAACATTTGTTCCTTTTCCTCTGCCCTGCTCTTTGACGCTTTCCAAGCCTCAGGGTATGTAGAACGTCGACTGTGATGCTGTTTTGCTTTTACAACGTTTGCCACTACCATTACTATTACTGTTCTCTTCATCTTCTTGATGACAACAACAATCAAGACACTGATCACCTGATTTTGCTTGCCTGCAATCTGTTCTTCTGACCGGCTGGCTACGTTTGACTGACTGCTGCTTGCATAATCATGATCATTGATGATGACCGATCGACCAGTTTGTTACAAATGACCACTGTTGCCAAGCCTTTTTTCCTGCCCAGCTTCCGTGTATTTGCGTCAGCGATAGTTGATGTCGTTTTTACAGACTGGAATCACTTGGGCTAGTCTAACTGACTAATACTACTACTACTACTACTGATTAACAATTTTTATGTTAATAATGGTTAATAGCACCAAAATATCAACAGTATACAACAACAACAACAACAACAATGATAATAATAATTTCTTATATTTCTCAATTGTGATGGAAAAGAAATGTAATAATTGTGTAATGATGAACAAATTTTGTCGAATTTTGAATATCATTTATACATATTTGACAGTGGTGTAGAAGAGAGAGAATTTAACAGTACAGAAGTTGATTTCGAATGAAAATCAATCATCACATTCAGAATAGATTAGGTCGAAAAGAGGAAATGAAAATTTGAAAAATTTTGCTGATCGATCGTGTTTGTGAACAATGCTTTGGAGCTAGGTAGCACCAGGTAGAGAGAGAGAGAGAGAGAGAGAGAGAGAGAGAGAGAGGCGTAGGCTTCTTGTATCGTGTGTACAATGGAGGTGGAAGAATTTATTATGCAATTTGACTCCTTGTGAAATTCGAAGCTTATATATTCACCAACTTGTGAATTACTATTAGATTAAAATAAGTGGAAATGATCCCACATTTTTTGTGTTTTTCCCTCTCCCTCTCTCTCTCTCTCTCTTCATCTCGCTTTATTTATGGAATATTTTTCCACTGTACTTATGATAATACTGTTTTTGCTTTTTCTCGACTCACTTGTGTACAGGATGAAAGTACGTCACCAACATTGAACGAGCTCATTATTCTTCACATTTTCCCCCCTATCTAAAGTAAACTTCCTGAATTTCATTTTATTATTTCAGTCATTTATTATTTTTCACTTGATGAATATGATGATTTTTGTTTTCGTTTGTTTGTTTGTTTGGTGTTGTCATATTTGCGTAACATTTAAAAGATGACAAGGAAATTCTTTAATATTTTGTCTGATATTTTCTTTTATTCGTGCAACCATTTGCAAAGTATTTTCACGTTTCATTTATTCAATGAAATAATTTATGTTATATATATATATGTATATAATTGTGTGTGATTTTTCACAAATGGAACATATTCTTTTTTCTAGTTTCAATTTTAGAAAATTTCTTGCATAGGGCTTTGTGCTGTTGTGTTTTTCTTTTTTGCTTTCCTTATAAAAATCATTTCTGCATTATCATTTGAAGGTCGGCATTATTTGTTCATTCAACTTCACTATATTGATTGAGTATATTTTGGAAAAATAAAAACAAAAAATCTACTACCAAATTCTCACCTCTAACGAAATAGTGCACAATGATAATGCAGAAATGATTTTTATAAGGAAAGCAAAAAAGAAAAACACAACAGCACAAAGCCCTATGTCAGTAATTTTCAAGCCTGGGGCAGTGGTCAGAAATGTTGAATTCTGATAAAACCTCTCTATAATATGATCACTGACGGTACATATGAATGATATTCAGCGATATTTGAATGTAAATAAATTTGTTCCAATTGGAATTTATTCATTTTTGTCAAGATGATTTATTTCATTTTTCTATTTAACCAGCCTGTTGAGGACATAATGACTAACTGACTGGTCACGCTTTTGCGGAAAAGCTTCTCAATTTCGCATCTTTCATTTTTCTGTTGACTTCTCTCAGTTTCAACACCTGCCAGCATCTTTTTCACGTGACGATAAATTGTATTATACATATATATATATTAGAAACGTTTGCTGCTATTGTGCAAGCTGAGAAAATTTTTGACAACAAGCAATTTGATTCAGATTTTTCGTTTTGCCAAATGGATAGTTGTTACTCTTCTGGTTCGTATTCTTCACTTTCAGCCGAAGTCACAGAAATAACCCAACAACGTAAAGCTTTTCGACGAACACCAATGAACAATAGGATGATAATTAAGAAGAAAAGAATTTCTACAACAGCACGTCATCCTTTGTCTACTTTAGGTAATAGTGTTTGTTTTTTTTTCGTACTGTTGCTTCATCAAATTTGTTCTTATTTGGAAAGAAACCCCCACTTTCACACTCAATGAAAAAAAAAAGAAAAGAAGCAAAACTACACTTTTGATTTAGTTGAATGGCTTTTTGCTGAAAGGTCGTGCATTTTTCAAAAATTAAAAAAAGATAACAACAAACATTTCATATAGGAAAAATAAAGTAGCATTCTGTTTTTACAAATTCATGATTTTGAACCTAAAAATTCAGAAATATTCAAATATTCAAGAAATAAATAAATTGCTCCCCTCTCGCTAGCTAACCCTCCAATTTTTTTCTTCTATTTTTCACCAACTCGTCAAATAAACATGTATTAGTTAATGCATCGCAATTTCAAATTATACAAATCTTATGCAAATTCATTTTCAGTTGAACAACAACCACTCATATAAATGTATAGATCGGTAAAATTAGCTTAAAACGTTCGTTTGCACAACTGCTTTTAACAAATGAATGCACAAAGAAACATTACAATTGTTTACACCAATAATAAATGTTTACTGATTTTTGAAAGGAAGAAAAAGAAAAAATTAAATATTCCACTGTCCAGTGATGTGAATAAAAGTACAAAAGAATGCAACTTGTTTCACTTGACAAAGCAAGAACTCAAAAGTCCGATTGAACGTGAGAATACTGGGCACATCCGCCATTGTCATCGCTTCATTGAGCAGCATCACATCTGTCTCACTGTCACACTTTGGTCATTGGCATCCAGATGCACTTGCTATCGATCAATGAATGAAATAATGATTCGAATATTTCAAGTTGTGAGGGAAAACAAGTACCGACATTGCTGCACCAAGTCAACGTGTTGTTTATACATCTACCGCTTGCATAAGAAGACATGAGATAAATTTGTCAAAAAATAAAAAACTAATCCCTTTGGCTAATGAAAAGCAAACCCCCCCCCACCCTTCTACCTCACAAAAAAGCAACAACAAAGTAACGAATCACGTCAGAGGTTGGTATGTATGATGTGTGTGATTTTGCACATGAAAGATGAAGAAGAACAGGAGAGAGAGAGTGAGAGAGTGAGAGAGTGAGAGTGAGATTTCCGTTCGCCAACAAAACGATAAGATCATCAAGCTTGGCTTGAAAATTAAGCTCTCCACTTTGCAAAGTGCCACTTGACGTGACGATGCTGTTCAACAAATGAAGAAAAGTGTAATCAACGCTATGCAAGTGTTTCAACAGCACTGGGAATGAAATTCATAAAAAGAACAATTAATGCGCAAGAATCAACAAATATAAATAGTACGCCGCGTTGCGGATTTGTTTTTTTCCTGTTTAAATAAATATTAGTTGGAAAAAGTTAAAGTAACAAAAAACATGTACAACTACATTTATATGCATATAAATAGCTAACGGTGAATAATAAATAAAAGAGAGAGTGAAATCAACACAGTCGCGTTCAGCCCTTTGCTTCAGGAAAATTGGTCAATTCAACAGAGAGAACAAATGAATGAATGAATGAATGAATGATCTACATATAAATGGTGAGAGAGTTTGAGAAAAAGTGTGCGAGAATGAAAAAAAAGCACTTTCCCAGTAAGTATTGTCGATTTGATAGTTGGATCAAAACAGCAAATCGATTGAGCAGATTTTATTTTTGAATTTTCATTCCTAGTGATGCAGAAGACATCGATCTCACAGGATGTTCGAACACACAGAACATCAGTAGTCAACGTCGATCGACGACAATTAAGCAGCTGTGTTTGCATTTCAACAGCACCAACATGCAAGCAAGCATCCACTTGGACTATTAATTATTATTACGCAGGGAAGTTTTTTTTTCTCCACAACCACAACTATACTACTAGGCTCGTAAAGCGTGCATGCAGTTTTTTCCTTTTTTTTATGAGTCGTCAAAAAGAAAAACAAAATAAAACAACAACATAAATTGGAAAAAAATTAATAAATAAAATTAAATTACAGTCAAATGTTATTGGGTAAAGTATTTCCGCAAGGAATGTCGGATGTCAACTGCTACTGTGAATTTGATAATACATAAATGAAATAATGCCTGATTGTCATCAATTACGGTAAATCAAAAATATGTTCAATGTTGATCAATGTTCATAGTAGTAACAGTGGACAGTTGGTGTTTTTTCTTTAAATTTTAGCAAAAGTGATTAGTCCAGCAGTGATCGATAGGCAACAAACAGAAACAAAGCTTGTAAAAGCGAAATTGTACCTGACCAAGTCACATGGAGGCCCCCCCCCCCCCCCCACTCCGCATATTGCAGTTTGTTTGAAAATTAACCAAACCCAACAACGACAATAAAACTATGCACATATTTCCATCAATGGCAATGTTTCATTTATACCATTATGGAAAATGATGAACGATTTGTTTTAGCAAGAAATTCAAGTTACAGCATGATCGTCGTGATTATTAGTGTGAAATGAAAAGAAAAAAGAATTTTTTGTTTTCTTCATTCAAAAAATTCAAGTGCTTCTATTAATCGTAAGAAAACAGTAGCAACAACAATATTAACACGAAAGGCAATTGCATTTCAATGTAAAAGAATCGTTCAGCATCGAGGTGTAAAATCAGTGGATATCAATGGGTAACAAAGAAAAGCAAACATCCTAGAGAAGAGAAGAAATATTTGAAGCGTAGAAAAGTGTAAAAAATGTGTGTTGAAAAAAGAAGAAAGCTACAAATAAAAGAAATGGTTGACGACCAATTTGGCAGTTTGGTGAAGTAAAGAAAAAAAGAGATAGAGGAAAAAACGTATTCTTCCTAAGAAAGTCAAAAGTGTCAAAAATGCAGACTTCATCACAGCATTCCAAAGTTCTCTTTATTTATCTAAATCCGTTTCAATGAACAAAAGCAAAAAGACAAACAAACAATGACAACGTCAACATGCACGTCTGTCACGGGATGTTTTTATCACTGAATGTTTTCCGTTTATTTATTTTTTCAAACAGTTCATTTCTTCCTTTTGTCCCCCCCCCCCCCCCATCCCCTCTGCATCCCTCCCTTCCCCCTCTAGTAAATTTTAGCAAGCTTATATTATCCCATTATCGACCAAATCAACAACCAAAAAAAAGTACAGAGGATGAAGAATGATGATGATCATCGTCGTCATAGTAATTGTGAAAAGTTGAAGTATTATTTAAATTAAATAATGTCAAAAAAAGTTTTTTTTCTCTGCTTCAAAAACCCCCTGTGTCACATACACACAACAACAGAGAGTGAGAAAAAGTCGCTTAAATCAAGGCCGTGATTTTTCATCATTTTCTCCACCGATCAACGTTGCTTGCAAAACAGAAAAACGCATGACTAAATATTGTTGTTGTTGAATAGTGAAAAATGGGTGACGGTCAACTGCACCAGCAACAAGTTGCTTTCAAAAATGGCAAGAAAGCAAGCAAGTAAGCCGGTCGGTCAGTCGATTTTACAAATTTGAAAAATGACTCTGACAAACTCTGTCGTCTCACAAAAACAACAACAACGCAAATATGCATCACAAATGCACGTTCATAAACTAATTATCTTGGAATAAATATTGTCAAACAACTGCAACCCACAATGTGAACAGAAGTAGTACAATATTTTTTTATTTCACTCAATGAAGAAGATTTCAAAAGAAAAAAATCGTTTCCCATCTTAAAATTCAACAACAACAACCAACCAATCAACATAATAATAAAATAATAATAATAATTATTATTTTTAAGCTGTGCTAGCAGAGACTGATTTTATTAAAGAGAATCAAAATTGCAAAATGATCATTTTAGATTAAAATTAGAAAAATATACATTTCTTCCTTGCTTGCTGCACAAATTGCACGGAAATAAATATGAACAAATAATAAATAGAAAATTAATATTGCCAAAAATATAAATATAAATATATATAATAATCGATCATCATTCTACGGGGGAACAATTTTGAAAATGTTCATAAAACTTTCAAACAAATGATGATGACAAAAGCAGAAAAGAATCATTTTCATCACCTGCGAAAAAATTCTTACAATGCTAAACAGGATAGAGTTGTGTTTTAAGAAAGAAAAAGAGAAAATGAAAATATATGTATATATATATTTCCGTAGCCATTGTTGCGTCATATTATTGAAAATGCTGTGTGTATGTGTGTGTATGCTGCTTCTGTTTTTGCTTTTTGCACTGCAGCAGTGTGCTTGATCATCATCATCATCATCATCAGATTGAAAGAGTATGCTGCTTTGTCAATTTTTATTTTCAAGCTTATTCTAAAATTGTGCAACAACTAAAAGCAAATCTATTTACTGCTGCTGCTGCTGCTGATGCTGCTGCTGTTGCAAATGATTGGCAAAATTTTGAAATCCCAATGAATGAAGAAAAATAACACTCCAATGCAAGCATCAGCCAGCCAGCTAGTCAGCCAGCCTGGTTGAAAACTCTGCTCATCTCCTGCAAAAATTCGAACGAGGCTTCACTTTTCATCAAACTGCATGCACAACAGAGACAAGGGGAGTGTGTGTATGAGAAACATGCAACAATATCAAAAAATAGCGCATTAAACTGATTGAGCCTACTTGTCAAAAAAAAACCTTGTAAATGCAAATGGAAAAAACAATAATTGCTAATAACTGCTGATTGGAGAAACAAATTGTGTTGAAGAAAGTTCAGTTTCAAATTTATTTCATCAATTTTAAATTTCACGTCGCTTGGTGAGAAAGCAAGCAAAGTTTCAGTTTTAAAAAAATGAAAATCAAATCAATCGAATCAAAACGTGTACAAATATTGTTGCTCATTAAAACAAATGCTAACATATGGAACTCTGGTTGGACAAAGTCTGGCCAAAAATGTTTTCATAAATTATCATATGAACACAGAAAAGAATCAATCCTCCAGTGCTGGCGATCTAAACATGCTGATAACATAATGCTAATTAATAAAATTGAACATTGCAAAGAGTGGAAATGTGATTCGTGTTTTATTTTTGTATTGCATATAAATGAGAGAAGTTTTGAAACAGAAGTGAATGAAAATATCCAACATTGATTACATATATATACACGGATAAGTAGTATATCGAGATAGAAGTAAATGGAGAGAGGCAGAGACAGAGTTTGTAAAAATCGACGAAATATGAGATGTGCAAGAACGACAACAAGTCGACAACAACAAAATGCTGCCAAAACATCAAAACAGCCAAGCAAACAAACTTTCGCTGTTCATTAGCATGTCAGCCACATTCATCCGGCTATTTTTTGAAAAGCAGCAACAAATTTTGAAAAATGTTCTTTTTGCTTTTTCATTTTTGCTCTACTATGATTCAATTGCACATCAGTTGACCAGTGGAATTTGTCAAATGAGAAAAAGGAAGAAAGTGAGAGAGAGAGAGAGAAAGGAATGATAAGCCAGCCCTCCCCCCCCCCTTCTTCATTCACCAAATGAGCAAAATGAAAATGAAAATATATATATAAGCTTGAAAATATTATAAAATGGAAATTGAATAATAATAAAAAAACAGAAACCTTTCTCACAAGACTAAGAAAAGAAGGAAGAGAGGGAAATGGAAGTGAAAAATTGCATTTTGCAAAGCATGGAAAAGAGAGAGAGAGATCGATTGCAGTGAATGCAGTTCGTTAGCAGGAAAAGAGAGAGAGAGAAAAAAAAATGTATATATTTCACACACACGTTGTTTGTCCCTCTCCCGTCCAAAAAAATTCCAAAAAGCACAAAAAGCAAGAAAAGGTAGTGAAAAATTGGAAAATGCATATATTCATTCTTCTCTCTTGGCGCCTTTCAAGTGAAGCAAACAAGAACAACAAACGCCAGTTTGACAAAGCAACATCTGCCTGTGAAGATGCAGATTGAATAATAATGAATGAATAAAGTTGTCGTCATCGTCAACAGACGAGATTGGATAGGGATAAAGACAGAATATGGACGGCATGAGTGGATGAAACAATTCAAAAGTCAACAGCTAGACTATATAGTAGAGTCGTCAAAAACGAGCCTCAAGCAAAGCCAGCTTCCCTGCTTTCGACTCGATTTTCTATATTATATTATTTTCCATCAATTTTCAAATTTCTATTTTTAATTTTCAATTCAGCTTCCTCTTTGCTCATTCAGCGGAGAAGAATCTATATAGCCGCCTCTTCTTTGCATTTAGCAGAGGTTTCTCTGTTTTTGTTGCTTTCTGCTGAACAGAAAATGAAAAGAAGAAGAAGAAGAAGCAAAGAAAATTATTATTAGTTTGTTCGTCGTTTGACGACGACAAACGCGCTTTTCGTTTAGCAGATCATCATCATCATTATTATTATTATCAGTATCATCATCATCATCATCATCATCATCATTACACGTTGTCGTCGTTGGAAAATTATTCCACTCACTGATATAAACTACATAACAACACAACGCAGTCAGTCGGCCACTCCTCGTGACCGCACTCATCCCATCCTGCCCACCTACGACGTTGGACAGGCGTGCTGCTAGCTAGCTTGCTTGCTTGCTTGCAGTTTGTGTGTTTCAAACGTAATAAAAAGCATCAACACGCAATGCACAATTCACAATTATTTACGATCATCACAAAAAATAAATAAAGTGTAAATTAAACCAAATAAAAAAACACACACGACATGTTGAACACAATTGTTGATCAAAAGAAAAGAAAAAAAATTTTTTTTTAAAGCTAGCTTACCTTTCTTGTGACGGAAACGATGCCTGTCGACACCAACCCGCCGCGGCCGGTCCTGCTTCCGGCGTGACGTCATCACCGGACGCGGGCCGGCCGCGTGAGTCGGTTTGAATTTAGCGCGTTGTTGGGCGACAGCTTTACAGTAGCACGGCGTAGACGACGCCGTCGACTGGGAGACCAAACGGCGCCAACTGAACTGTCCAACCAAATGAGAAAAAAATAAATAAACAAACAAACAAATGTATGTATATTTATTCTTTTCTTTTCTTTTCTTTTCTCTCTCTCTCTCTGTCTTTCACTGCCTTGTTCACTTTCAACCGAATCAATCAATCAATTAATACCTGCAGTCGGTCAATCACCACCGTATCTGCAGCATATTCACCGGATTTTTTCTAGTTTTTTTTTCTTTTTTGAAAAAAGAAACTTTTCACTTTCACCGGGTCGGTCGTACTGTATGCACAGTCTGAAATGTCAAAAAGTTCGTCGTCAGTAGAAGATTATCAAATTTTTGCATAACAATGAAAAACAAAAAAACAAAACAAAAAAAAACTGAAAAAAACGCGCACGAGAAAAAGATACTTAAAAAGTGGGGGTGGGAATTTTTTTTGGCTTTTTTCAAATATTTCCTCAAACTCCGACAATGGTGCGCGCGACGCGTTTCAAATACCGCCTGATGTTATTGCATAAATTTCGACGGAATCAAAAGCAACGCGTGTTAGCTGTCTCCATTGGTCAACAGTAGACAGACAGACAGACAGACAGACAGACGGACAGACAGACAGACCGACGAACACAAAGAACGAAAGCGAAAAAAAAGAACTCTTCTAAAGTGGAAAACCTGGAATTAATTGCTAACGATTTGTGTAACTAACTGGTCGACAGACGGACGGGCAGCTGTTGCCAGCAAAATGGACCAAAACAAGATTTTTCTCACAAAACACTGAACAAAATATATACCATTGAAATTCATTGAAAATATATACGCAGAAGAATTTCCATTTTGAAAACAAAATTTATATATATATAAATCTGCTTTCGTTACCACCGTTGTGTGTGAAATCACTTTCGACCAAACCAAACCACAGACTAAAAGCTCGCACTATTTATTATTGAATGACGTCCAAAGTGAACTAGAATCGATTTGCCCTCTGCGTCCAGCAGCTTGTCGCCGTCACCAGACTGGACGGCCGGTCGTCGTCGTCAATGACCGCCCAACGACTATTATTGCCGGCAAAAGCTGCTGATGTGAAACTCTGAAGCATTTGCTTAAAGAAATCAGTGGCATGCAAAGTAGCAAAGAGAAGAAGAAAAAAAAAAATAAATAAACAAATCAACACAAAACAACACAACATCTATACAAACTCAAGTGAATAAATAGAAGATGAAAATTGAATAATAATTTTTTGCATTCAAGCAATCCGAATAAAAGAAAACACTGTTGCTGCTGCTGGGATATACTACGTGTAGTAGTCAGTGGGTGGCTATTTCAACCATACCGTTCAAACTGACAAGTGAAAAAAGAAGGTTTTTGAAACAAGAAGAACAACGCGCTTGCTTGCACATAAGAAAGAGCTGAGGCAAAAGATGAGAAGAGTATGCGCGGCAAAAAGTGAGTGAATTGCAAAATGGCTCTGATTCTGCCATTGGAGAAAGAGAGAGACAGCTTTTTAGCTTGCTTGCTTGCTTCACCGCTTGCAAATGGCGCCCAACGTCGCGGCGCGTTCGATGCCACTGAATGCGGGCGGTGTCCATTTTGAATGTTTATTCAGGAATCATCGACCAACTGGCGAGCAAACGAATAAGAGAGAGAAAAAGCAAACGCGCGCAACGTCAACGTTTCCCACTACACGTTCACCAATTCTCCTGCTCCATTCACACACACACACACACACACACAACATATTCACTTTTTCTCTCACTCAATCAGTCAGTCAGTCAGTCAGGCTTTTCATGCATGAATCTGTTCTGGTAAGCTTTGCAAATCCACAAAAGCCTGTTCAAACAGAGGCACAAAGCAACGTATTTCAACGCACAACTAACACGGCATACAGTCACCACAGTAAGGCAAGCAAATTTCGACAATCCTGCACAAACACACACACACACACACACACACACACACACATACATACATACATACAGACGCGTGCGTATTTTTCAAGTTGAACAAGTTTTTCAATATTGCACAACGGAGAGAGAGACAGACAGAGAATATGGTAAAAAAAATGAAAATTACAAACTTGCAAATTACAACAAAACAATACGGAAAAGTATTGCCAACGCCACCGCATCAAGGGCACGCGACGACGAAGTGCATTCGTTGAAACTGGAAAAAACAACACAACACACAATTCACCGACCGTCGTCATTCTACTACATTGACAAATACCGTCTCAACCGCCAGTGTAACGCATTTAAAATTGTACTTGAGACTCAATAATTTACCGATACTGTATCAGTGTTTGATATTCTCTTTTTTCAAAAACAAAAAAAAAAGATTCATAGCTGTTAGTTACAATTTTTTTTTGAAAAAGCAATTGCAATGTTCAATCGTAATCGTGAAGAAACACTCGTAAACTATCGTACCATTTCATGTACGGATGTACAACATTTTACAATACAATTAGTGAAAGCTTTTCTTTATACTTCCAATATACTGAAACCAATCAACAGGCCATAGTTAGTAATTTTCATTTGAATCTTTATATATAAAATACCCCCGAACAAACTTTTCATCAATTTTAAATATGCACTCACGAATCGGCTGGGTAGTCAGTTTGTCTGATTTTTTGTAACAGGTAAAAATTGTTACAATCGACAAACAGCAAAGCAGTTGAAAGAAAACACCAAGAACAATCAGAACGTCAACTGTTGGTTGAATAACAAAGTGGCATGGACAAATTTGGAACAAACTGTGCGTGGTTTAACAGTTAAATCGATAAATGTCAATGTTTAAGGTAAATGCGAAAAAGTTTTCAAGCGCGAACCTTCATTTTAATTTACCTTAAATTATTAATTATATTTACAACACTCAAAGCATTTAACGAAATTTCTGAGATGAAATTAGACGACCAATTAAATTCTTCTTGGAAGAGAAAGTCAAATCCAAACCTAGCCCAAAACTTTTTTTCACCGGCACTCAATTGGCTTACTTGCAAACAAAAGTGCATCAATTGACTAGTGCATCATGTCAGGAACAAATTCAGTACCGCGAAGATGGTTAGCTGGTCTAATAACTAACTAACTAACTAACTAACTAACCAACTTGATTGTTCAAATCATTATCGACAACAAATCGTTTCAATGTCAGTTAAACAGTCTTCATTATGCAAATATATACTGATATGACCACTTACTGATAGCATCCTTACGCTGACGTACTGTGCGTTTGCTGTACTCTGCGAAAGCGTGCACAGATCGTCAATATTTGAATCGACAAGAAAAATATTTATGAAATACACCTAGAACGAGTGGATACAGTAAAGTTCATTGTTGAATGTCTATTATTGGACGGTTAATGTAAATTTATACTGTTTGCTTGTTGTTGTTGTTGATGATCATCGCGTAAAACTAACCGTCCAGATGAGCACACTGCACTGATGTATGTATGTCCATTTCTTTATTGATCTTAATAAATGTAAACGTGATCAAAAAAGTAGTATTCAATCACAAGTGAACAGCCGCCGCCGCCGCCACTATCAAAATAGCTAGAAGCTACAGTGGGCGTAAAGTTTTCAAAATGTCAACAAAAATTATCAACAAAACAGTCGTATTTTACTTACTTGCTGATTGATGATTTCAATACTTTTTTTCGACTACATCTGATGAATGGTTCCACTTATTAAAACTTGATTGTCATAAAATTACAGTAATCAAATATCTTTGATAAACTGCGGTCACAGATGTACATGACGTGGAATTAACTAACACGTACTTGTGCATCACTGAAACAGTACATAAAAGTTTAAAACTGAACAACACTTGTTTGTTAGAAATTACTTTTGTGAATAACAATTTTTTGCAACGTTGTCTGTGTGTTCGATTATCGTAATTTTTCAAAACTGAAATGAAAAAAATCAAATCATTAAATAATAAAGTTGTAATAACAACATGTACAATTTACGAACTGTTGATATAATTACCTGAGAAGAAAACAGAGATTTATTTCTGAAAATCAATTTTGAAATGCACGAACAGAAGAGAGACTGACTGAATTTGAATGTGAAATTGAAAATTTCTTTTTGAGAAAAGTATAAAATATATGATCCGGACGGTTGATTGCACGAACACAAAATTCACAAACGACGGACAATCGGTTTCACTTTGCTTTTTTGTCAACTTTTCTGCTTGCATCAAAGAAAAATCAAAGTTGTCAAACATCTTCACTGAAAGCACATACTCGCAGCGTCGGTGACCATGTTGAAGAAGCTTGTAGATAGATAGTGTTGGAGATGAATCGATGGAAAAGCAAAGAGCAGAGAGAGAGAGGTACAAAAAATCAAAATAGAAACGAACAAACCAATGATGGAAGGAAAAAAAATAGCAAATGATAGAAGGGTAGGATCAGATAGGATCGATGTAATGTTTATTGAGATGCAACGTCGTCCATGCTGATAAATACCGACGGTGGAGGTTCGAAAATCACTCGATCAGTTACCAACGACGGTGTCGAAGGACCCTCGGCATCGATGTACCTGAACTGACGGTCGAAATATTGGCCATTGGGCAACAGTGTTGCGGTAGCAGTTGAACTCGCGATGCCTCGTTTCTTCTTCACCAGTTCAGATTTCTCTTTGACCGTCTCAATGATCACAGTATCCAAGTCGGCTTGCAAATGTGCAATCTGTGCAATCGACATGCCGTATTTTCGACCAATAACTGCTACCAAATCGTTCACAGTAAGCATCTTGTTGCCAAACCAAACAAATGCACCGCTGGCGTTCATAATTTTCCGGCCGATGTAGTGCAACTTGCGCAAATAATGTCCCATCACTTGGACCATCAACGTGGCCAAAGCTAGGCCGACCGTCACGTAAGCCAACGTCAACGGCAAATAGTCGTACTTTCTGGGCACGATGTCGCCGAATCCTACTGTAGTAATGGTGACGAAACTGAAGTAGAAAGCGCTGAAAAAGTCCATCTCCTCCCATTGGGGCAAAATCATGGCGCCCAGAAAAATGTGGAAAAAAAATGCCAACACAACACCCGGAGAACCGACCGACGTGCCGGATTCAGGATGACTGTGACTGATCATTTCGACAATGCTTCTCCTTCTGGAGGAGCTCTTGTCTTTGCGTCTGAAACGACCAACCAGGCAAGCAAACGCGCGTCGCAGAACTTCCAAAATTGCCACCATACCATCGAACATGAATCGTCCAGTGTTGGCAATTGTGATCATCACCAACGGAATGCCAAACAAGCCATATATTATGCAAAACACTCGTCCATTCATGGTGACCGGAGTCAAATTGCCATAGCCTATAACAAGAACAACAATAATAATAATCAATGATATATATAAATATAATTTGAAATAAAAGAAAAAGCACAATCATTCATTACCAATAGTAGTGATCAGAGTGAAAGAGAATAGAAATGAGGATGCAAAAGTCCAACGTCTGCCTTCAGGCGTGCTGCGAGGGTCGAGCAGATCTTCAGGATCGAGGTAGTGCATTTTGGCCAGCTCGTACGTTTTGGATAATACAGCGGCAATTCGATGTTCCAACGGTTGCAGATTATCTTCAGCAATCATCGTCGACAAGTCGGTGGATTTCAACGTAACAAGATACATCATCAGCTTGTTGGCTTCACGAAAAATTTTCTCTTTTCCTTCCAACTTCCACGCGTGCTCTTCAGGCTTTTCGATCATGTAAAACACCTGAGCACCGGCAAACGTGTACATCGTAGCCACCAGAAACAACAACAAATGTGGTAGAGAATATTTCACCACCTTGCATTAAAAAAAAACAACAACATTAAAATTAACATTAACTTGCAATTGTGAAATAATTGGTTTTCTAACTTGCTCAAAGTTTTCAGTTGCAAATGCTTGGTACGAGAAATTAAAGCAATTTTCAAATTATAAATTACACACAAACCCACTAGTTCATTTCAAAGCAAAACCTAATAAAAATTAAACGAAAACAACTGCTCAACAATCCCACATTAACAGAGAAACAAATGGCCACATATGCAAATTATACTACTGATTGTTATTTTCTTTTCTTTTTTTTAATCGCCTCAATTGATAAATTAGCACCATTGACCGATTGATTGCACACACAACTACAGGGCAATAAAAAGCATCTTTTCAAATTTTATAACTGATCAAAAAATTATCAAATTACGAAGTCTGATGAGATTTATAATGACTGAAATAAGGCATCAGAAGCAGATGTCGTCAACTTCACGTTCTCGTAAAGCATTCATTTCCAGAAAAAAGAGGCAAAAATTGTTCCAAAATAAAATATTGGATGTGTGTTCGGAATCTTTTAGAATATAGAGCCCGTAAAATAAAAGTTTATGCCATCGATAAAAGGCAAACAATGCTCTAATAGAGTAGCTCACACATCTCTGTCATCGCTCAGCACTCAACTCAATAGAAACTATGCATCATCACAATAAATAAAACAAAAGTAGAATTCAAAATAATTTCTAAATTTTCTTTAAAAATTACTATTAAATAAATAAATAAATGCTTGGAAAAGTAAATTTTGAAATGAATATTACTGCATATTATTTGTTATATCTTTGTCAATGTGAGGAAAAGAAAATACGACGAAATTTGAGACTTTCGTCTTATTACGAACGAAAATTTCTGAAAATGCGTTCAAATTTCATACTTAATTTTGCTTAATTCAACAAATTTTAAATGTCCCTTAAATTATATACATCTGTTAGGGAGCTGAAATATTTTAGATTGGACAAAAGTTTCGTTGATGACTTTTTCCATTACTTATGCAAATTAATAAAGAAAAAATATATTCCATAAACATGCACATTTTCAACATATACAAATACACAATATCCATTCAAAAAAAAACTTTTGAAATATATGCACAGAAAAGGAAAGATATGCATGATGACCATGAAGCAAGCGGCAAACAAATTTGAATAACTGATTAAAACTGCAGTTGAGCGAATCTCACCTGCTTATCAATTAATAATCATCAAAGCATTTATCAATTTTCGATCATTGCAATACTGAAATATTTGTTTGTTTATATGGAAGTGAAATAACACTTACTTGCAACCAATTTTCGCGCAGTTGAAATCTCGTCTCGAATTTGGAAATGAAATCACTTTTCCAACAGTACATGCACAATGCTAACGACATTTTCGAATTACACAATTGTAAGATATAAAGAGAATGAAAAGATGAAAAGTGTGATCACACCGACGTTTTCGTTAACCACTGATGAAAGGATATATTTATTTATTTGCTTACTTCTTCACATAACTATGAACATGTATGCTTGCTTGTGTGTGCACGCGTGTGTGTGTAACTGCCGCAATCATTAATCTATTGCGAGTCCATGCAATGGACACCTAGCACTTTAATTAGGATGACAAGCAATCAAATCACTATAGCAGCTGCGTCGCTTCTCATGGATGTAAGCTGAAAAGAAGTAGATAAAATTTGCATCACCAGCACATTGCACTTCTATGAATCTTCTCAAAGATGACGCAAATTCGACGTTCAGGCATTGCATATGTCATCTTTAAAAGTAATTCCTATTCCAAAAAATCTGATGATTCATTATCAACTGACAAGTGTCAGTGTGCTAAAGATGAATCTTACAATGAATGTATGCTTTTTTGTGCTAAATAAGAATTATATCAATCAATGATGGCAAAATTTACATCGTCTAAGACTACAGTCATAAAAACAGTGCAAAGTGAATCAACACTGGAAGAAAAACTTTTATAATTTTCAAACTAACCTATGTGAATAATAATAATGAAACAATTACTTTTTCTCAGCCGTTCAGCTAAACACTGGATAAATCACTGTTTTTAATTTTTCCTTTTTTTTTCCAACGTTAGCACAATAAGATAAAAATAAATTGTTTTAGGCTAGAAAAAAGCTAGAAAAATGAAAACTTTTCCCACTCAACTAAATCTATTGTAACATTGAATATGAATATGAATTCATTCATTATCAATGTCAAGATGTTAAACAAAATCTGAATTTGAAAAACGCAACATATGGTGTATGCGATCGAGATAAGAAAAATTACAAGCTTTTATCATCCCGATAAAACTACACAAACAACAAACGCCGTATATACACGCTTCAATTCACTTCTCTGCTCAATATAAACACGCTTAAATGAACAATCTGATAAATCGAACAAAAACCAACACTACAATAACAAATATATAAATCATAATTCAATTTTTAAATAAAAAAAATATGCAAAATCTTATGTATATACACATATTATAATTGGTTACAATATTGGTTACGGTACCAGTTTCCTGTACAGCAGTATATCTTAATCATCAAAGTGTAATGTTGTTGTTGTGTAGAGTACCACAAAGATGAAAAAAAATAAGCAAAAAATAAACTTATTGCAAAACATAATTTGCCAGTTCAAAAGCAAGTGCATATGTTAAAAATGATGAGTTTCCTCTTAAATTTTATATGATATGAAAATTTGCATTCTACCGGCGGAAAACGATCAGTGACACGGCTGTAGTAACTTTGAACAGCGTAGCAAGGTCGAAAAAAGCCAGCTCTAACAAACGTGCTAAACAGAAGAAGCATGACAAGCAGGCAAGATCCGAGCACCCGGAAAACCAGAAACAAAAGGTGAAAGAAAGGTTTGCAGAACAAAATGGATAAAATAAATGCCTGCTAGCTTTCAGTAAGGATGTAAGCGCAGTTTTGCCGTCCATCCTGAGCTAGCCACATTTCAACATTTCTCTTTGCGTCACGGATCAATGAACAAAATGACAATGCCAGATGTAGATCAGTCTAGCCTGCTCTGGGGAACATGGAACCGAAGAAAAACAAGAAATTAAGTAATTCGTTTCTTCAAGAAAAAAATAACAAACAATCAACTAAACAATTCACATTTGTTTCAATGCAGAAATTAAATCAACAATATTATCTCATCAAAGAGCAACACTAAAACCTCTGAAAACATTGAACACTGCATATAATTACAATGCTAGCTCTTCACGTAGCAATTTAACAATTGGAAAAAAATTGAAATAATTCCAACTTAAACGCAAAGCAAAAACTCTTAACCTTTTCACATTTTCTGCAACGTGAAAGCAATGAACCTATCCACAGTGCATGACAATTGTGACTGAATTTCATATACAGTTTGCAAGCAAAGCTTTCGCATTTGTTGATAATGTTATTGAAAATAATTTTCAATAAACCACAATAACAATAATATCTAGACAATAAGCTGCAATTAAATAAAAAATCACAAAACACTGAAAACCACATACTACTATAGCGTGATTTATTGTTAAAACAAAAAGTAAATTGCTTTTGCAGCTGTTAACTGGCTAAGATTATGGCATAATTTTTCTCAGAAAAAGTACTTAATTTTATCAACTGCGCAACTGCTTTCCCCATCATTTAACTAACTGTTAAACAACACGTCATGTCAACAAGTTTTACAGCATAAAAAAAACTCCATTTCAAAGCAACAATACAGTATATAGTATGACAAGTAAGTTCAAATGGAAATTTTCACAAAGTTGCTTTTTTTTATTTTCCCACTTTTTGCAAACTACCCCAACAACAACTAAAGTTACCTGGCCTGAAAAAGTACATTTCACCCAACTATGCGAGAAAGTGAATGAAAAATTAAATATTCAAAACAGACCACAATCGCTTACACTATATGCAACTTCCATTGAATTCAGTACAAGAGAAAAGTAATAAAATTTCTTCTTTTTCAAAACAAAAATTAAAATTAAAAAAATATATATATGTACATATTTCTAAGAATGAAAAAATAGGGGGGGGGCGGATGATGAGAAAAAACAATGTAAGAAAGGCAGAAAGATTGAAGAAAAATTTAATTTAATTAACCTTGCTTTGACATATCCAACGCAGAGTAAGTACATCGGAGTGCAAATGTGACAATGGAAGAGTTGCAAATGCCTGCCTGTTGAATGTGAATGTCAGTGATCATTTTATTCTTCGTCAAGTCCAGCACCGTTGCTGACATAACTAACTCTGATCCCTTCCTGCACATTGATGATGATGATGATGATGATGACCGTTTGCTAGGCATTGATTTGTCTAGCCAGAATTGAAAGGCAAAATTGCACCACTGACAACAGCTTCACAGCTGAACAAAGTAGTAGTAGTAGTAGTCAGTTTGTTGGCTAAAATTTGAATCACCGGACAGTAGTCTGTCAGTGTGAAGAGCTGGCAGTTGAGAAGAGAACAGCAGCGACTGTTTATCTCAAAGTTGCTTCAGAAAATGCAAAATATTCTGATCAGTCGAAACGACGACTGACTGCTCAATTGCCTTGCACAATTAATAATTAATTTTCTGAGCTTATAAATGAACTTTCTGCTCATAGATGAATGGATGTTTCACATTCCAAATGTTATATGCAAACCACTTAAATCAATGCTACTACTTACTAATCAATCAATCAGTCATCTCTTGAGGTGAAGAAAAATCCCGATAAAAACATACTGAAGAACTCTGATAACTGATAACAACATATTGGATATTCTTTTTTAAGTTTAAAAAATGTGATAAAAGAAAAGATGATTAAAAACAGTTATCCCTGAAGAGACAGCTCTATCTGTTGATTAATACGAATAAAAAATAAAAAACAAAGAATCACTAAGTGAAATGATTCACTAATTAGAATCAATGAAACGTAATGTGCAATGCAATGAAAGTGAATAATAAAAGCAAAAGAAAAATTAACTGCAACAAACTGATTATGTTAAAAGATTTATGTGTTTACAGATATAAAATTGACTATCAAAAAATCGTCAACATCTTCATCACTTCCAAACAGAAATGTCATGCAATGTAAAAAAAGAACACTGAATTTGGGATAAAAAAGAAAAAGAAATTACTTACACTGAAAATCCAACGCAGCATCAGAACGGCAAAGTTGTGCATGTTGATTTAAGAGAGGATGTTCATTATCTGGTTGAAGAGCAATATCAGCAAACGGGCCGGTGTGATGCGCGCCTGGCTTGCATTTTACACACGACTTGGAAGAAGAAAATCAGCCAACGCAATCGATGATCGCATTTTCTTGAAAAATATATGCTTGCTGACAAAAATTTACGAGCTGCTGACACAGACGAGCCGAAGGAAGCATGTACGACTTTGAAAGAAAGTGGCAAGCAAGAAAGTGGTGGCAGTGTGAAGAACTAACTAACTAACTAACTAACTAACTAATTCACTTTTGACAAGCAAGCAACAACAGAAAACAGCATTTAAATTTTGAAAAGCTTACCTGCAAATGATCACTGTCAGCAAGATGGATAAATGTATATGCAAGAGGTGACCGATTGAACAGAGCTTCGATCATTGAAACCTGCACAGCTGCCGTCACTATGCATATATATATATATGTAGTATATATGCATGCATACACTTGCGGAAAAGCTTCCTTCTCTAACCTTTTTTCTTCTTATCAGGCAAGCAACAACCTCAATTAAAAAACTTCACACCAATACTAATTCAATTCAACCAAATCTGCAAAAACAAATCGATCATATTACAAGCAATTCTACGAATAAAGACAAAAAATTCTTTTTTTTTAAATAGACAAAAACGGCTTACACTAATATATGTACAAAGTACATTTGAAATATTTTAAAAAAATTGAAAAAAAAGATGTGAAATTGTACGTACACAATTAATTGTCAAATCAGTAGACAATTATAAAGCTGGCTTCCGTCGGCAGTGGAACAATTACCATCCTCTGGCTTCAGCTGACACTTTGTTGTTGATCTTTTCAAGGGCGTTGGCTTGGCAAGCACAAAGTGACCAATCATGAAAATAAACACCAAATCACGACTTGTTGAAAGTGGATAATCTGCAAAACACTCGAGCTGTTGATGGGGCAAAATGAGAAAGCAAGAGTGCGGAATCAATAGTCTGCGTTACCATTACAAATCTAATGGTACTCACTTGGAATAGTTTGGTTGGAAAACAGATGCGGCCGTTTGGTGACAATTGTTTTATTGACCATCGGCAAACGATCAAAATGCTCACCTAACGTGAACGGGAAAATTGCGAAACAATTTTCGAATAAAACTGTTGCTATCAACAGATGCAATGGGAAAAAGCGCTTCAAACAACTTCTGCTTCTTGAGTGTTCCAATCATGTTCACCTGTATAAATTATTAAACTATTAACTGGTATTAAAACTTAAAAAAAATAAAATCAACCCTCACTTACCTTTTTTCTAATAATCTGTTTGAATACATCAAATTATTTGTTGAAAAGAAAAAACATAAAGCTATAGTCCATGATGTGTGTGAGATATAAAGTTCAACTTTGGTTGTTCAATAAATAAAGCTCTTCACTACACTACATCACACGCTTGCTTCATTGTATTATGACCAATTAAACTATATTCATTTTTCTCTTCAAAATCGCTTCCATCCATCGTTATTTGCTTGTACAAAAAGTTAATTTTTAAATGTGCATCGCTTCTTAAAGTACAAGATTGAACTGCTACAATGTTTATATTTGAAACAAAATACAAATCACTGCAAAGGTTTCAAATCAATTAAATATACCTACTACCTATACTTTACACATGCACACAAACACACACACACAGATACATAAAGTCACTTGTACACGTATGTTGTCAATATGTGTAAATGAATGAATGGGTTTGCCTGTGTGTGTGCGTGTATCTTGAATAAATGATAATTCGGCAGTCGAAACAAAATTACATTTATACACGTACATTGAATAGTAATAACCTAAAACTACAAACAAATGAAAATAAATAGAACAATGCAATATTGACTACTGGTATGTTGTATAAATCACACGGCAAAAATTGACTGCACTGGGCCAGTATAGAAATAATGCAAGAACAACGTGTCAAATGACCGGATAAAAAGTCGAAGGAACTACGGAAAGCACCAATAGACGATTAGCAACTGCTGCGGTTGTTGTGGTCACCTGTTGTGGATGTGTCGTCCAAATTTCAGACTGATCCGAAGCATAAGATTTAAAAATTTCCAACGTTATTGAAAATAGCCTGGCCAAAACGGCGATTTCAGTCTACAATATGCATGCAGAAGGTGAAAAAAGTAAATTATCATCAGCAGATAGCCTTTGTAAAAGTTAAACAGCTTACATCTGAGAAATCTTCGACCGGCTTTTCCAATAAATTTGCAAAAATGTTCGTCGCTTCTGAGTCATCCAAGGTGGCGAATTGCTGCTGCGACCGCAAACTGTGGTCAGCCTCTTCATTAATAATAACAGAAGAGTGATAAAGCAGCACCTCCCAAGCGACGAGAATTTTCACGGCAAGTTCAAATTCTAATAAATAATAATAATAAATAACAACACATATATATGTATACACGGAAAATTACGCCAAAAAATATGCTCACCTGCTAGATTGGATTCAAATTGATTTATGTGATTCCGATATTCATATTTGCCGATAAGATTTAACTAAATAAAAACAATCAATATAAACATTTTATTTCTCCATTCGTGATGGTGAAATTTGATTTAAAAAATATACATAGATATATATATAAACTTACCCAATTCTGCAATGCACCCAAACATTGTAAACTAGCACTGCATACTCGCTGTTGTTCAGAGCAGCAATTTGCAAACCAAGCTTGAAAATTCTTGAGAAAAAAAATTCATCGTTCAAATAAAAAACCATTGCACAATATTCTATATAAGCGTATATCAAAGGGGAAACCTTTTACCTGAATAGACTTTGCAACAGCACCACTGACCGCGGCAGTTTGGAAAATGCATATGTGATAAAGGCAAGCTTGGATGATGTTCATAGATCGACCGTATGGTACGAGAACGTTGTGCACTTGGCGCACTTGAATCAATTCATTCACAATCTGAAAATAGCATTCAAAAATAGTTCAAACAAAATTGTGAATGAACAAATTTACATAATCCAAAACTGTTCGACTGAGGACGTGGTGTTGTGACAAGAATGAACGCAAGTCGAGCAGTAGAACATTGTTGAAATAGCAGACGACTCGGTGGTGACCGACGGTCTCGGTATGCGATTCTGTTAGTGGTGAATGTTGCTCCAACGACGGTTGCAACACGTGCACCGAGTGGTCATCTTCCGGTTCTGATTCAGAGCGCTGTGGATGCGGAGACAAGCCCGACTCTTCCAAGCTTGAGAAAAAGCACGAATCCAGAAGCAAAGCTCTGGTCGAACTGACCGTCGTGCTGGTCATGTCGGCGGAGATCATTGTCTGCAAGCTGTCGGTCATCAGTTGCGAGTCGGCAGCTTGTTCCGGCGTTGTGAGACAAGTTCCACATTTTGGACAGCACGCGAGAACGGTCGGCTCGGACTGAGCCAACGACGAAGCGCTCTTCTGGCAAGAAGAACCGTCATCCACTTGGGCGCTGGTCGACTCGGATTCAGTTGCCAAAGTCACTGAACAATACATGTGGCGAAGGTCCATTTCCACATTTTGCCTGTTTTCCGCGTACTGAGTGCAGTCGAAATCCAAACTTTCCACGTCGCTGCGCAGGGCGCTGACGTGCTCGTGCAATTTGTCCAATTCTGCCAGTGTGCACTGACCGATCGCTTTCAACGCCACCACCTCTGACCATTCGGACGGATCTCGGCTGAACAAGTGACTGACGTCCGAAGAATTGTCCGAAATGCAAGCCTCGTCCGCAGGTCGAACGACCACCATCCCACCACCTTGACGAGGCGAAATGGAGGTGGAACTTTTGCCACGCTTGGCCGGTGAGCATTGATCAAATTCATCATCCCAGATGTATTGACAAGACTGCCTGGATACGGATCCGTTGATCAAGCTAGACGATGAATTGCAACTTTCTGAACGGCCAGTTCGACTGGTGTTGGGCGAAGAAAGCAAGCAAGCCGGCACTGCACAGCCTCCGCCGGAACATCTCGACGGTCGCGGTGCAGGCAAACTGCTGTCGTCAATTTTGCAAAGCTGGACAGCGGACGATTCAGAATCTTGTTGGACAACATCACCGTTTTTAATACCAGAACTGACCGATGATCGGCTTGAAAATAGCTTCACAATGGTCGCTTGTTCCTCACTGATTTCGGCGACAGTCGACTGATCGCTGGTCTGCAAATACATCGAATATTAAAGTAAAAACAGATCAAGGAATCAGAGGTGCAAATTTCAAAAGAAAATGAAATTATAAATTGAATGAAAAATTGAAATATACTTTCTTTTATGAATTGAAAAAATTTTACTTAATGCTATTAGCTGTTGCTATCGAATGTGAACTGAAACAAAACAGCAGAACTGTCAAATGGAATAGATACAACAACTGACCAAGTAAAATCAACAGTTTCATTTTAGAACAGTTCATCTGTAAATGGAAAATTCTAATGCTACCAATTCCAAAAAAAAAGAATTCAAAATTGAATTACTGAACTTGAAAATCATTTAGTACACTATATTTGTATTAATAAAGTTCGTCTTCTTAATAAAGTTCATGGCCCCAATTTGAATGTCAAAAATGTTAACCAAGTTGAAAAATAATGTCATTTATTTACAAACATATGAAAAATCTAATCTTTCTTGCACTAATAAAAAATGCAATCCTACTGTATGAATAAAATTTAAAAATTAAGTTCAATTAAAGGAATTCAAAACTACATACCGTATTAGCGTCGTCAGCGTGCTTTTCGATGACATTTGAGAGATGTTTTCTCAGCGAACAGCAGAACGTTTCGATCAAGCCGACTGTGTGCAGCTTGAACCAAATCCGGTATGCAACATAAGTGCCGATGCCGATGAACAAAAACAAGCTTGACGTTTTGGCTAAAACAAAAAAAGAATCATCAGCAAAGAATTATGAAAATCAAAAACTGAAATGTAACATATCATGTACTATCAAAAGCATATTGGACTACTTGTAAATTTAAACTGTAGCATGTTGTCTAAAGTTTAAACAAAACGATAACTTAAAAAAAATTTTTTTTAATTTGAAACGAATTATTTTATTATATTATCAATAATTGTAATTGAATTTTATATTTCAACAACAATAATTACCTTTTTGTGTTGTGTTTAAATATTGCATACACATGAAACGTAAGAATTTTGCTTCTCTGAGAAAAAATCGCTAATGATCGCTTGCTCATTTGGTTTGCTTTTTGATTAGCTATTAAATGAGCTCAGCAAAAAGCTTAATAACAAAAGTAGATAGAAAATAGCAATAAGCATTCAGAGGAATAGAATTGTTTATAATCGGCTAGCATAATTTAGATGGATTAGATGACGTTTGAATTGTTGAAAGACATCATTTATGAAAAGAAAATGAAAAAAAAAATTAAATTATTAAACAATATTAAAAGTTCTTGTGCACATTGTTCAAATGTTTCGAGAGAAGGATATTTCCATTAGCTTGTTTGAAAAAAAATGGAAAAAAAATCGATAGCTTTTGTCAGGGTAAAAATCTTGCTTAATTCATTCTATCGTTACGTTCAATTTTCGCACATCATTGCACAAATCGTTAAATAAATACATCATCTACTTTGAGAGAAAAAAAACAAGAATGCTTTGATAGAAAAGAAAAAAAAAGCTTATTATTATTATTTCAAACAAATTTTGCATATGCTAAACAAATAAATAAAGGTGGTTGAAAAATTCGGTTGATTTTTTTCAAAATAAATGCTTGGAATAACAGGGTGAAAAAGAATTACGACTGTGTGCAAATTTATACACACACACATATATATATATATATAGAGATGATGCTTGATTTGAATGCCGGAAATCATCCTCTGATTGGAGTCAATTGAGAATAAAATGAAAAAAGCACTCTAGAAACTGCAGAATAATTATTTTGTTTCAAAGCGTCGATGAGTGAGAGTGAGAAAATTTTCTCTTTCAAATATAGCGTTGGTTAAAAGTGAGAAATGCGTTCAATACGCTCAGGAATTCAATCCAACAGACGTTCGGGCTGGTATCAGCCCATCTTGAAAACACAAGATCACAGCAACTGTTTCTAGCCAGTTTGCATAGCTCAGCATGATGCTTAAAGCAAAATAAGCCTGGCTGTTGTCCACTGACGGACGAGTGAAACTCTGAAAACATCGATACCAAAGCTTCTACATCTCCATTGACAAACAAACAAATTCATCAAATCTTGGAAAAGTGCATCAAAATAATGCAAATACATGACAACTGCTTGTGTGTGGGTTTTAATATTTTCCATGCATTACGATCATGTCATCTTTCTGTTTTTTTTTTCAAAGAAATCCAATCCAACAGCAAACGTCATTAATTATTAATTTTTCACTTTGACGACACGTATTTCAAAAAAAGCAAACAAATACACTTCTTATTCAATAAAAAGAAAAAAAAATAAACAAGCAAAATATGAATCTGTTGAAATTTTGACTCAATTCCTCTTCAACTGTATGTACTACACGCACACACACACAGACACACAGACATACGTGGCTTGATTTCATAGTTCAAAAATTTGGCGTCCCTAATTTGATGCCAATGACGAAATCAAAACGTCCCGCCTCAGCGGGTAAAAGTTGAACAATGTTCAGCTGTTAGCTGACTAGCTTCAACGAAAATAACAAGCAAACATTTCATATTGATCGCCTAGCATATATAAAAGGTAACACTAACTTTTGGAGAGATAGCAAAACAAAACAAAAAATAGAATAAATTCCCTATACATATATATAATTGTATTATTACAATGATTCATTCGCGTCGACGATTGCACAGAAAGAGTTAAATTTGTATTTATTAAACCGCGACATCAGAGACAAAATAAGTTAAAATTGGAGAAAAAGCACAACAAAAACCCCAGAACAACAATGTGATAACAAAATTATGAAAAGTTATCAAAAATTGAAATAAATTAAAAAGAAAAAACTCACCGAAGCTTCCTTGCTGCTGCTGTTGATTAACCGCAACTGCAAAGCCTAACAACTCTACAGAGCTCGGGCCGCATTGCAACCAGGCTAATACAGACCAGCTACAATGGGGCAGGCACATTAAATGAACAACGGCCAGCTGGCCTTGGTACAACAGCTATGCCAGGACAATTACATCAAAAATGGCTCATTTCAACGCCAAATTCCACCCACGACTCTGTGATCAACTTCAACACTGCGTCAAGGTGGCCCGCCAGCGATGATACCGTTTTCATCGATCAGCAGGTACAAAGTTTTTTTTTTTCATCAAAATATTGTTAAATATGAAAGTAATCCTAAAAAGTTATAAAAGAAATTTTAAAATTAAAATATTCAAAAAATTTTAACATAAATTTTGTTCATTCTGTAACGTATGGAATAAATATAATACTTGATCGAAGTAAATTTATCACTTTTTGCAGTTGAGTAAATTTTCATTTTCACATTCAATAAATATAACTATAAAATTAGCATAGATCAAGTCGTTTTTGCAAAACTTTTGATTAGACATTTTCAAAAATAAATAAATAAAGAAAAAAAAACTATAGAACATGAACATCACGATTGAGATTGAAAAATAAAGAAGGAAATTTTGCATAACTTGTCCAATGTCATGTCCAATGAGGATCGTTTCTTGTGTTCGAAGATTCAGACTTTTCAATGGCAGAAAATCGTTCTCTGGCTTTCGACCATTTTTGTCGTTTCCTCAATTCGTTTGGATCAGCCTCCTCTGAAGACATCACTTTCAAAACTGAACATCCAAGTCCAGCGGTTCCAACGTTTGAAATTGGATTTATCTGCAAAGAAAGCGAAAGAGTGAATTAAAAAACAAACCCCCAAACCGAAAGAAGAAGAAAATCCCATTTTACTGGCTCTTTGATGCCGTCGCCTTTTCGACCCAACCCGTCGCCGGATTTCCATCCCATTTTTGATAGCATTTTGAATCCCTTGTTTT
The DNA here is from genome assembly GCA_001447755.1 of Trichinella papuae. Classification (NCBI taxonomy): domain Eukaryota; kingdom Metazoa; phylum Nematoda; class Enoplea; order Trichinellida; family Trichinellidae; genus Trichinella; species Trichinella papuae. The sequence continues at coordinate 88,270 of JYDO01000127.1, read as the reverse complement.
TCGAATCTACATGCCTAAAATAGGGTCAGAAATGAAAGTTTAAAAGTTGTACGCTAAAATCATTAATTCTACTTGTGAGTAGAAGAAGTTTCAACAACTGTCGGTAAATATGGATTATCAGAACCGACAACTCGACGACGAACCGATGCTCTATCATTATAGCCAGCAGTTGTTGCACAAGCCATTGAATAGGTCTGAAACAAAACAAAATTAAATTAAATTAAATTTATTTATTCTAAAAAGTGAAATCATCCGACGTCGATTCCGTATTCCTTTTTCAAACGCTTCATTTCTCGTCTTCGTTGCGCTTCCAGGCTGATGCTACTACTGCTACTTTGATTGTTGTGAGCTGCAAAAAAAAATCCCTCTTCCCCATTAATCGCCAATTTTGTGAATATTTCATTCATTTTTGAACAATTTTTTACTCTGTTCGTCAGCTTCCATTACAATACCAGGCTCACAGTCAACGCATGTGTTCATTCCACGATGAATATGCAAGCGTAATACACAGTTTCCGATTTGCAACAAATCTGCATGATTCAATTTGACCAATTCATTCTGATCAAAATATAAAAAACAACATTTTCACCACTGGTTTACATGAGTCACATAATTGTTACCTCTGCAATCAAAGAATCATTTATCCTACAACACTGTCCATTCAATGCTGACAAAGTGTAGCATTTATTTTCACCATCGTAACTTATTTTGCAATGTTCCTAAATTGATAATTATTTAAAAAAAAAAAGAATTACAATTCAAATAGCATTTCTTCACATTCAAAATATCCGCATCTTGAATTTGAACATCGCATTTTGCACCACTGCCAATTGTTGCACCTTGAATAGTTACAATGAAAAGCGTTTTTGGTTTCAGAACAGAAAAATTCTCTGGTACAATTCTTATGCACGGAGTTATAAGGCCTGAAGTATATTAATTGCATTGGAAAAAAAAATTATGAAATGTTTAAATCAAATTATGAAACAAACTTTCAGTCTGCAACATGTAATTTGCACAATCGTCGCCGTAACAATATGCATCAAGCAAAATTTCATCATCGTACGGTGCAACCTCTTCGGTATTATCTCTCTGAAAAAGATAAGACAGACATTTATATTAAATTTATTGCACAATTTAATTTCATCGACTTACTAACTGCGGATTTTCGTCAACTTGAGCAACAAGATCCAACAACAATTCATAAGCACACAAATCAAACGGACAATCTTTGGCCCAATCCTGAAATATCAACGACCATTTATCATCAATGTGAACAACCAAACGTAAACATGTGTCTTCTTACTGGACAATAACGCCATTCACCTTCACCAGTTTGAACGTTGTAGGTGTAACAACACTCTGATGTGGCGTGATAAAATTCTGGATTTCCCTGTAAATTTCAATTTCTTACTTTCACTTGCATACATATATGAAAATTATATTTGGAAAAAAAACAACTACCGGTTTGTAAAAATAACCAGACTCTCTGTTGTAAAATATACCCAAAGTATCAATAAATTCAAAATCATTCTGAGCGCTAGTTTCTAAAGCAGCAGCTGTAACTAAAGCGGCAATGCTTCCCACCTGAATAAAAAAAAAGACAAATAACAGTCATCAATGAAAAAAACTCAATGAATAAATCACAATTAAATAGAATATATCTTACAAAAAAAAATATATATATACAACATGATACAAATATTGTGAACAGTTAACTAATAAATTACATGCATTAGATGTGCTTGAATATTTGGCATACGTTTTTTGTACATACCGTTGAATTTCCATCGCAATATGCTCCACTCCAATCAGTTTCTGTCATTAGAAATGTAAATATTAATTTCAAACTACAATTTCATGAATTACAAATTTCGAATGATCATCATTTACAAAAGGTTATAAATTTTCAAGTACAAACAACTGGTAGCAGAAACTGTTCAGGCAGGAATTTCAATTCAAAATCTTTTGCATAATTTTTGTGTAAATTTTTTCATTTCCACATCTATTTCAATTTTATCTGCATTTTTTTATTTTTTACTTGACAGAAACTGATAAAATGCTCTCTATCCATGGGATCGTCTTATCTTGCTTATTCTTCTTTTGTCTTCCTTACACTTAATGTAAAACAACTGTGGAAGTTGAATTGATTAATTTTCAATTATTTTAAAATAAAAAAACATTGAAAAACGAAGTTACTTTAACACTTGTCAATAAAATGTTACTTAAATAAATATGATTTTCAAGTACAAAACTGTATGCATATATGATTTCGCAATGATCCACGCTTGTTCTGTTCAACGGTTAGTTTTAAAATTTAAAATAACTTGATTTTTATCCATCACTAGATTATTGTCATATTCGTGTTGAATGACCAGGAACGTTTGGTCGATTTAGTGCCAATTTTCACGCTTGCCACTTTCACTTCAACAACAAATTGGTTCGCTTTGCAAATGACAGACGACAGACAGACACACTTTGTGTAGAAATTAATGCTAACACTAGAATGACTGCAGTTGAATGGAAAACAAAGAACAGAAAGCGAACGCCAAACAAAAACATCGATCGTTACTCTCGAATGAACATCACCAATGACCGACTGATCCAATTATTTCTTATAACAAACAACAAGTCTGATGATTTTGCCATGTTATGGAAATGTGCAATATTTGAAAATTTTATCCAAACAAAATGATTCTCTGTGTTTTAATTCATATTTTTAAAAAGTGTTCATTTTCCATGTCATTTGAATATGCTTCGTGCGTTTGTCGGATAATTTCTTCTTTTCTATTCTAGTAAAGCTTAATCATTTATTCAATCATGGTTTTCAGTGAAATGTTCCGCTTTGTTCAGTTGATTCTCTAGAAACAGTAGTCCAACTTGTCGTTCGGTGCCACCAAAATAAATAATATCGCGTGGATACGTATGTAGTACATTATATACATCATGCAGCGTCGTCAATAAGTTCGAAAAAAAAAGAAAATGTAAAGATGATACACTGTCGTTACAGTATGCGATTCACAGGTACACTTACTTGATCAATTGAGTTTCAACTATATATTTGTTTGGTTTATGCGGACGGCGTCACAAGCGAATCGATTGCAACGAAGCAAAGAAATTCTGAGCAAGTGTTGTCTCGCAAAAAATCCGCCATCACCTCTCGCAAAAGCTTCCTAACTTCACAGTCAGTCAATCACAGTGAAGGAGGAATCAGCTTAAAGTTTTGTAATAAGTAATTAAGTTAAATGGGATTTAAGCTTGTATTTCAGTCGAAATGTTTTCTTTTCAAAATTGTTCTGTCGTTTCAATCGAATCAATCAAGAAATAGACAAAAGAACAAGCATAAAGTGAAACTTATTGCCAACATAAAACAACAGTCCTGATTTGTTTATTCTTTTCTTTTTTTCAAAAAAGAAAGAAAAAAGAAAAAAAAACCGGGCTCGTATCCTTCTCTATATTGTTACATTCATCTATGTATATAATATGCATATATATCCATATACATGTAAATATATTGTAAAATAAATAAATCTATATAGATAAGACAGATTTGATAATATCTATGATTGAGTTTCAGCCATGTCATCGCCGGTGGTCACTTGGCCAAATATTTGCAGCACGTCCATTTTCAAAATGAACGGCAGCACATTTTCAATTTGCAAATTTCCAATCAAACCAGAAAAGAACAGTTCGACAATGATCTGCTTGCTAAACGAGCGCAGTGTCGGCAGTAGAAGCAGCAAGTCGGTATAGCGACCGTCGACGGTCTGCTGGTGCAGTTCCTTGCATGCTTGACTTTGCAAATTGACCAAATGCCGCACGTTGCAAGTGTTAGCCGAATCTACAACAAAATAAGATTAATTCATAAGCAAGCAGAAATTTTTTTTTTGGCTTTTTCACCAGTAGCAGCAAAGGCGATCAATTTCAAATAACCGTATTCAGTATCGGTCAGTTTGAGATCTTCGGTTCGACGCAACAACGCTTGCAAGCAGCTGATCTGCTCTTGGATTTCTTCGTATTTTTCCAACTTGAGCAGACCAAGAAGCGTGGAAGTGTGCAAATGCGTGGTCATCGCAGTCAGCATGCTGTTCAAGCAGAACTGCGACGCGCACTGCATCAAACCCAACAAGAACACTTCACACCAACGTTGTTTCAAAATCACCTCTTGCAAAGAATCTGGTCTAAAAATGATAATTATGAAATTACACGTTTAAAAATCTGTCATCATTGTTCAACTCTGCGTGCTCTTACTGTAAATCCAACGACGTGACACTTTTCAACCAGTGAACGCTGAGAAACAGCAACCGACTGGCAGTCTCGCAGATGTATTGCATGTTCAAAACGGACGGTAAAGGCAACGGAGCCGGCAGTTCAAATGCAGCCATCTGCGAGTTGAGAAACACAGCCGCCGCCGGCGCTGATGGTGGTGAATCAGCAGCAGCAGCAGCAGACCCGCAGCCGTGGTCCATGTCGACTGGCGGCCGCTTTGTGCTCGTCGGACTAATCAAATCTCCATCTTGGTCAGGGGATCCTTGACGCGCCAGGTCTGCTTCATCACCGATACCAGTTTCGACGCTTTCGGTTGATTCGTGCCTTTGCAGATGCGGTACCGCGATGCTCAATTGATTCAAATGCGGCAAAGCGCTGCAAGAGGGTTGCTGTGCTTGCAACTGTTGCTGCAGCTGTTGCAACTGTTGCTGGTGGTCAGCAAAGGGAAATATTTTACCATTCAAAGCTAGGATACCAACCATCAAGCTTCCCTGAAACACAGAAGTGATAAATAAAAATTATTGCCGATTAAATGAATAAATATAAACAATATTTTACATTAATAGCAGCAGCAGCATCTAGTGATTCAGAATTGTCGACAATAGTGCTCAACGGTGACTTTCGTTGAACACTACTGTTATTACTACTACTGTTACTACTACTATTACTACTACTGCTACTGTTACTACTACCATCACCACCACCACCACTAGCAGAAGCAGCGGCAGCAGCAGCAGCAGCAGCAGCAGCGGCAGCAGTTGTGAGAGTAGTAGTAGCAGTGAGGATATTGGTAGTAGTGTTGTCAACTGCACCGGGTTGAAATGCCAGTGTCGACGACGTGGGCGTCGTGGGCATTGGTGGGACAATATCCTCGTCAAAAGCCATCGAAGCTACAAGCGACGACGACGAGCACAATTCCATTGCACCGGAAGAACCATTGGCAATGATCGGCTTGCGTTCAGCTTGAACAGCTGAAAAAAAAATAAACGAACAAAAAATTATTATCATAAATATATATAAGCGGCTGCGTGAATGCAATGTATTTGATTGATTCAATAATTGATCAACATCAAACATGCAAGAAGAAGAATAATTAAAATTGCCACTGCTCGTGCACAAAGACTAACTAACTAACTAACTAACTACTGTGACTGCACCGCACTGTCGTCTTACACTCACTGCGCATGCCCATCGCCAGACATTTTTTCAACCGGCAATATTGGCATCGATTACGATGGAACTTGGTCACCGGACAATCACGACTTCCACGACAAACGTAGCCAATTTTCTACAACAAAATATTAATAATATTAATAATGATAATGATAATGATAATGAAATAAATAAAAGTTATTTTTATTCATTGATAATCACCTTACGAATGGAACGTTTGAAAAAGCCTTTACAACCTTCGCAACTTGTGGCACCGTAATGACGACCGGAAGCTTTGTCACCGCACACAACGCACAATTCAGCATTGTTGGTATCGCGGAGATGGCTCATGAAACGCACCGGCTGGCAGGTTAATTTTTGGCAAGGATTCAAATTTTGCAAATTGTAATGTTGAAACACCGGCGTCGCGCCCAGCACGAACGGTTCAAACGACGTTGCAGCCATTGGTGGAGTTGTAGCCGCCGCCGCTGTTGTTGTTGTTGTTGTTGGGATCTTCTCACAACAGTTTGTGTTCTTATTATTCTTATATTGACCAGTGATGTTGGTGCTGCTACTGCAGCAATTTTCGCCGCTTTCTTTCTTCGTCTAAACAATAAAAAAATATAAATAAAATTATGAATTTTTATCATTATTGTTGTTGAAAACACAACAACTCCACCAACCACACATACTGTTGTTTTGTGTTAGTTGACTGAATGGATGGATGAGAAGAATAATGCAAATTGATTGTTGCAGACGAAAAGAGTTTTGAGCAAGAAAATTCGCGCCGCCTTTGTCCTATTAACCTGAATAATCGTTCGAGTAGAAAAATGCTCACCCCCAACTGCACAGTAATTGAAAAACTAGCCGCCAGTCGGCCAGGAAGCTAGACGACCAACTAACTAACTAACTAACTAACTAACTAACTATTTAACCAACCAACCAACCAACCAACCAACAACCGATCAACTGACCAATCAACTAATCCAACTGATTGACCAATTACCAGTTTCAATCAAAATTTGACAACAACTATTATATTACATAAAAGCAATGCAAAACAAAACAACCACAACAACACTTATTATCATTATTTTCATTGAAAAAAAAACTGTATTATACATCAACTATCAATTGTTGCACTGTGATATATGTTTTATAACATATTTCTCTAAATATATTCTCTCTCTCTCTGTTTCTATATCTTTAAAAATAGAAAAATTAGCCTCAAATTCAACATCAATCTCGTTGCCAAACTGTTTTATCACAAATTGTCGAATCATCTCATAAAAAAAAAATAATGCATGCATATTACAGATACGTACACGCATATACAGATGATTCACACCACGATACAGACGAACACACACACCCGGGCACATGCATGAACAGAACAACAACAACAATTTATATGAAGCAAAAAGCAAAACCCGACCAAATTATCAAAGCCAGACTAGGACACAACACTGCGGGAGACATGGACGCGGCGGCAGTTTTCCAATATAGCTGTGATGTGGAAAACCGGTAAAATAATTGGACTACAACCACCATCGTCGTCAATGTCCTCTGTCCGGCTTGTTCAAAAATCCGGGCCAGCTGGACAATAACAACTGAAAGAGAAATAGGAACAAAAACGAGAGACATTTTTTTTTTCTGTAAAATTACATTTTCAAAATAATAATAATAATAATGATAATGATAATAATTGTTCACAGCAAGCTGCCAGAGTTGGAAGAACAAAAAAAAAAGGAAAAAATCAAAACCAGCGCAACAGAGAACATTTTTAAAAATGAATACACACACACACACACACACACACATACATACACACTTACGTCAGGTCTGATGACGTAAGAAGTTGAATAAATTAACAATAAAAATATTACAAGCAAATCAACACCCTGCAATTCAGCTAACCTGACCCCAACGCAACCCGACCCGACCTGACACGACCCGACGTACCAACTGTACTGTTATGATCGATCAAGTGGGATATTTAAATTTATTGTCGTCCACGCTGGCAAAACTGCGGTCACGCTTGTCACCAAGCAGCATTTTCTCTGACACCGATGACAAGCATTGATAAAAGAAAAAGAAATGTTTTATCATCATCATCGTCGTCGTCATTATTATTATTATTATTATTCAATTATGTATAATCAGTGACGACGAATAAAAAATAAACAAAATTAAAATTAATTGATAAACATATTGATAGCTTTGTCTAGATGACAAAACAAGCTAATCTAACTGTCTTATCTGCACAAGCCAATTTGATCTAACTTCTCTCCTTTCACCCCCTCAACATTTTACCAGTCAACTAAGCCAATACATGAATGACATAACAACAAAGCAGAAGTGTCGAAGAAGAGAGACCAGCGCGTATATATATATATATATATATATATATATATATATATATATACGAGCACAACATATAGCATGCGCAACCTGTTGCCAAGAAAATAAACCTCATCGCTATAGTGTGTGTGTGTGTGACGCGCGCTATGCAAAATCAACAGCTGCTGTTGCTATCAAGTGCAACAAGCAGATGTCGTCTGACGGTGGTTTCGTTCCACGTCTCCTTTAGCTTCAGCTAACGAAGAAGCAACGTTCCACAAAGTGTGGGCGTGGCTGTTTGTCAAGTCGGTGTGCGCGGCATTTGTCAGTGGATTGGACAAAATCGAACTTTCTCGACCAAAAAGCAAAGAAAAGTGTAAAAATAAAGCAAACACAACTGCGCGTGTCGTCGTGTCTGCGTGTCCACCTACCGTTGCTTATTATTATTATTATTATTATTATAACAATGCAAAAATGAAAACGTCCTGCTTGCTTGCTAGCCAATGACGTGCTGCACACCATACCACGGCCACATGCGCAAGCGTGCTTCATCTTCAATTCCACTGCTTCATATTCTCCACGTTGAAATTTTTAAAATTACATATACACTGCACACAACAATTCAAGCTTTTTCTTCAATCAAAAAATAAACTATGACATGCTTTGGCAATATAGCCTAGAGGAAGCAACTCAGGTCGTCGTCGTCGTCATCATCATCATCATCCTCGTTGTCAACAACTCGACATCTATCAGTCGAGCTAAAAACTGATGAAAAAGCAAGCAATAGCATCCATAATAATAATAATAATAATAATAACAATTGGATTAAATCAATAATTTCGGCATTTTCGAAACAAGACCCAGGTTGCCATAGAGCAAAATGAACAACACTAAAATTAAAATTGCACTGCACATGATGCAACTGTTGCCATTTTATCTCACCAAACACACATGAATATAATTTATAAAAAAGATATCATCAGTCTAAAAAAAAATTGAATAAAAAGAATATGCAAATACATATATTCTTATCATCATCACCAAACTGGATAAAAATCTAGACCATGAAGCTTTTGGAAAATAAAATAAAAGCAAAAAAAAATGTCAATGTGTGAATGAAGAAACAAAAAACAGAACATACTCTACACCCACCATCAAACAAGCAAACAAAGAATCTGGAGATATAATAATAATAATAATAATAATAATCGCTGATTGGTTTTACAGAAATATCACACCATTCGTGGAGAGAGTTTTGTTTTGCACAGGCAGAGTAAACATCAACAGAGCAGACGATAATTAATGAATAAATTAATTGGCCGAGCAACGCGTAGAAAATTGTACAAGCACAACGTCGAGCGTGTTGTGTTGTTGTTCACTTTGTCAACAACGGTTGATCATGTGTATTATTATTTGAATGAAGTCTTCTTCTAACAAGCCATATGCTCATTCTTCAACCATCACAACAACAACAACAACAACAACAATAAAAATTTCTTTGTATCTTCATTTAAATAGAAGAGAAACTGTATCGATACAGTAACAGATCAGAACAGACAAAATTGAGAGAAATGGTAAATATTATCAAACACATAACATATGCATTGTGCGCAAGGTAGAATTGAAAAATTCTGCTCGGCAAACAAAAATTATCTTCAACAAATCCCAAAATCAGTGAATGAATAAATAAATTAATTAATATTTATACAATTTTTTCCTTCAGATTTCAAATTAACCTTACGCATACAAGCACAAGCAGATGTGATCATCGTCTCACAGATGTTTATCCGTAACAACAAAACAAATACTTTTGCCCTTGAAAACAAGCACACTAATAATAATAATAATACCACATTCACCACCACGTACGCTTAATGTAAGCTGTTCGGGAAAATTATAATTAAAAAATCAATAATATACTTGCATCATTTCATAGATTGATTTATAAAAAAAAAAGAAAAGAAAGAAAGAAAGAAATCAAAGAAAAACTCAAAACTATAGTAAAGAGTGTTACAAAATCATGTTATGTACGATTTCAAAGCAAAAGAAAAAAAATAATAACCTATATTCTTGTATAATTTTGATAATATTAACTTTGTTGTGAAAATTTTTCAAATTTGCATACAATTAAAAAGATACTGTAACTAAATGAATTGAAGTTAGAAAAGGAAAAAAGAGAATTTACAGTAAAATTTCGAATAGCACGTCACAACAGTCGGCCAGCTGTCATTCGATCACTGAAACAACATCGACGTGACGTTGAACACAGCTAGTCAATCACACTCACACACACAACACATACATACACTCCCCGCCTTCAGTCACAAAGCAAAGAAGTGAACAAAGCTAGGCTGAGCTAACTAAGCTAAGCTTACATCAAATCATTCATCTCATCTAGCCAACCAACTTTCAATAATGTACAAAGCATGTGAATGATCAAACGACCGACCGACCGAACGAACGAAAAGAAAATTGTAAAAAACAAATGACAATGCATTCGTAATTTCCATAATAATTATTATTATTAATTGAAATAAGAAAAATATTAATAGTGTTGTATTTGAAAATTCTCTTTAAATCAAAAGCAAAAAAAAAAGAATAATAAATATACATACTTCGACGACAGTTTTGCGGCTTTTTCTTGACGTTCGACCGGCGGTCGATGAATGTTCAATAGTTTTGCTGCTGCAGCAATTCAGCTTAGCAGTAGTAGTAGGAGTAGTAGTAGTAGGAGTAATAATATCAGCAGCAGCAGCAATGGTGGCGGTGGTGGTGGTGGCGTCATCATCGTCGTCGTCGTCGACAGCAGCGGTGGCAGCAGCAGCATCAGCATCAGTAGAAGCAGAAGTAGCAGCAGCATCAGTAGATGCACTAGTAGATGCAGTAGATGCAGTATTGTTAGTCGTCGTTGATGATGATGATTGTGACGTCGTCGGTTGCTGCTGCAGTTGCAATTGCGACGAAGGTTGAGGTTGAAGCTGAAGCTCAGACTGCTGCTGCTTTTGTTTTTGCTGATGCTGATGCTGACGTTGATTATTATGAGCATGTTGATGCTGATGATGATTATGAGAGTGATGATGATGATGAGAATGGTTGTGGTTGTGGTTGTGGTAACGGTGATGGTGGTGGTGGTGGTGATCGTCGTTGTCGTTTGTCATCATAGATGAGAATTAAAAAAAAAACAGAAACAGAAACAGCAAATTAAAGTTGAATAGAGAAGTCGAAGGTTATATAAAAGCAAGCAGCTAAAGCTAGCTAGCTAGCCAGCCAGCCAGCTAGCCAGCCAGTCGGTTTAAAATGTGCGCTAACAACTGACAACGCGTAACAACAACAGCTAATTATTTATCTTTCTCCAACAAGCGTGCCACAATTCTTCTTCTTCTACTTCTACTTCTTCTTCTTGATGCTTATGCTTATTCTCTGATTGCATACAAGAGCAACAACGACACTATGGCAAACTGGGAAAAAATAATAATATGGATGGATGGATGGATGGATGGATGGATGGATGGATAGATGACGTCGTGCACACGCAATACAACCACACAGAGGCGCCTGTCACTATTTGCTAGCTTCTATTTGAAAAGAAAGAGAAAAACGCTTTCTCTTTCTCTTTTTTTGATTTCTTCAAGTCGGTTAAAAGTTTCACCAATCTATTAAAAATTTCAAAATAGTCAGGTATAAAATAAGTTGGCTGTTGATTGCATAGATCAGCTAGTTCAAAGCATAAAAATCTCTAGATTAACTTCTCAGCCTAACCAAGAGAATAAATACATGATGATGTATGTATGCGTGAAAATGAAAAATATATGAAATTATAATTTTCTTCAATCTTAAACAAAAATTTCAATTATTTTTCAAAAATTTACCTCTCAAAATATACAAGCTCCAATACCGGATATTGTAAAAATGGAACAATTGTAGATAATTATCTTGTTGCCGGTGTAGAAGATGTGTAGCTTAAGTTGTTGATGTTGCGAAAAGGGCGGTGGCGGTAACGGCTAACGTTGCCACCGATGATAGAACGAATTGGCCGCTGTTTTAGCTCGGCCGTTGTTATTGTTACCCGCCGTGAACTCATCGCTGTTGACACAGCAACCTCAGCCGGTCGACCTTTTGTCGATTGGAAAACAACAAGACTGGATCAATAGCCCAAATGGCAGTTCACCAGTCCAACTGGGGTGGGGTCACACGCAAGAACAATCAAGTTCCAATCTGCTATTAAAATAACGAAATATATTTTATTAAAAAAATAAAATTAAAATTCAACAATTATAAAAATGAAATAAGAATTAATAATTTAAACAAATACAATGTGTTTTATTTTGTTCAATTAGTTCAATTTTTCTATCATTTTAATAATGAAAATATCTATATATTTTGCAAGGCATACCTGAGGCTAAATGTGTATCGTATTCGTATATATATACGATGTAAATCGCTATAATCAAGCGGTAAACAAGAGGCCCAGAATTATATACAACGCTGTCACACACACACAGACAGACAGCTGCAGTTGCTTAGCTCAACGGACAACTGACCAACCAGGTCGCCGACAACTGTTCACCAGTGGCCAACGAAAAGCTTCAATTCCACAAAGCTTTTCCTGCCGCCGTTCACGCAACACAAACGTCGTAATCACCACTTTTCCAATTTATACACCACAACACGTTGTTGAAGGAGAATGTAGAAATGAAGAAAAATCACCGGTTCTTGAAAAAAAGAAGAATAAAGAAAAAATATATATATATTTCTCCACCTTCTACTATATATATATGTTCTTTCTTCTTATTCAAACAGCATTGACAAAAAAAACAATACCTAAAAATTAATAAATATAATTTACATATGCAACAACAACAACAATAACAACAACGCGAACATGTATAAGTATCTTATTTAAAAAAAAAGAAAAAGAAAAACAAATAAAATATTCATTGATATATAATGTAATAATAATAAAAGATAAGAATTAAAATGTTCTGAAAATGTCTTTGTCTGTGAAAAAAGGAAAAGTTCCATTTATTTATAGGACAACAGCTTTTGTGACTTTTAAAATCGGTCAATTTTCCAACTCTTTCACAACTACAACTATTACAAGTGAACTTTTTACATATATACGTGCATATACTATGTATTATTCTGAAACTTTTCAACCAACCACCGTTGCACTAATATAATAACTCTATATATATATATATATAAATGAAGAACATCATGGATCGATCGTTCTTGTCCATGTTCATTCTACAAATGCAAGAGCAAGCAACAAAATATCTATATTAAAATTATATCCCACTTGTATATTATTCTACATACCAACCTTTCTTCCATTCTTTCTTCTTCCACTCTATGCTGAAATTTCTACTGTTGTGTTCTCATGCAAACCAGTTGAAAAGCTGTCACCACAAGGACAAAAATCAAGCCAGCACAGCTGCAACTCATTCAACTTGATTTTCATTGTTGTTGCGCAACCAAAGCAACAATAAAAATTATACTTCTTTGCCTCAAAAATAAGGCAATATTTCAATTGTATATCTGCTGATTTTTCCTCTTTCATCACCACCCTACCCCACCCTCATCCCCCAAAAAAATATGAAATTTTTTTTTCCTCATTCAACAATATCCATCATGTTCATGTTCAACCACCAAATATCCGCATCATGGTTCTGCCAATGTTGGACAATGAAACAAAGAAAAAACGTCCAATCCTCTTTCTCCCCCTCCACTACAGCAAGTGGAGCAATTTTATTTAATAAAATCGATCTTTTTTAAAGCTGCTCATTTTCGCCACCGGCATCATCTCACTCGCATTTCAACTTTCCCCTTTTGATATCAAATATACAGCCAATGATATGTATACATTTATTTATTTAACAATGCAAAAACATATTACCGATGTAAAATAATATTTTCCACTAACAACAAGATGTATATTTTTCAAATGTGGGAAGAAATTTGTTTAGCTTTTCACTGTTGGGACAAAACAAAATCCAAAATCCAACGGTGCAAGACCGACTGACTGCTAATTAAAGCGGCAAACTGACACACATACACACACAAAACTGCTTTTGCAAATTAATCGTTTAAAATAATTAAAGATGAATTGGATAAATGAAACAAAACAGAAAGATAAATAATATTTAAACAAAGAAAAAATTAGATAATTATTAATTATTATTACAATTGCCAATGTTTCGACAATGATCATCGTGACAGTATTGGTATATTGGTCATTCTCATTGTTGCTATTTACGATTGAGTAGAGCAAAATCACAAACTCGGCTAACCTGCACTGACCTAATAATAGAAATACTCTCAGCATAGATGAATTATTAAAAATATACCAACGGCAACAATCACCGAGATGGAAAATACACTGAACAACAACAACAACAAACAATACACAGAGCACCCAACTAATACATTGACGGAAATGCAATTTCCTCATTTCTATAATTATAAATTATGCATTTAACTAACAAAATATTGGTCAAAATCATCAAGCCGGATAATTTAAATTTTACGATAAAAATAGAATTATTTTAATATTTGATGTTGTTTTTTAATTCAGCAGGGAAATTATGATCAGTTTGATAGTTTGAAAAAATTCAAATTGATCCTTGTTGCATATTTGGTTTACCTTGACTAGAAATAATCGAAAATAATTATTCATCATCCAATCCGAGCATATTATTATTATTAACTGAAGAAAATCTCAAGAAAATGTTTTTGTTGTTGATCATTGAATTTAAATTTGAAAATTGAATAAAAACGTATTTTTAAACTATCCAGACAAGATTGCAATGCAATAAATAAAATTGTTCAAGTAGTAGAAGCATTGGAAAATTCAAAAATCAACAATTGAACGCGGATCATTTCCGTCAAAATTTGTTGACCACCTGCTGTTGACGGAAAACGGTCGACGTCACACCACGTCAACATTAAGGCAAAATGGAGGAAAAGAGCAAGGACAGACGGTCCCAGCAAAATTAAAATGCAAATTCACTATAGACGTACAATAAGCCTTGACCTGATGATGGAACAATAGCTGTATACACTGTCTGCTGGCCGACTAGATGACGACCAATCACAGCTGTGGGGGTTTGTATCAATTTTTGAAAATTGTTGTTCATTTACAACACGCCATCAGATATAATAATTGTATAAATTATAATAACGAGAAAATGAAAAATGCCTTAATAAATAAATAAATAAATTGATAATTTATCGAAAAACAACAAACAACAATGAATTAATAAGAAACGGGGTAAGGCGGTCAACGGAGAGAACAATTGAAATTGAAATTTTATATAATTTGACAAATCGCATCTGCAAAATATAAGCAATTCTTTTTTGTAATAAGTGAAAAGAAAAACAACATGAATAAAGGTCGAATAAAAATAAACAAAATTACTGTAGATAAATTTTATATAATAAAATATGCAAATTTTTAGTTTTGATGTAAAAACTCATGTTCAACAAACCAACAAGAATGAACAAACAAACAAACAAAAAAGAAGAAGTAAAAGACGACCAAACAATTCACCTTGTGACAGTGATCCAGATTTTTAAAAAGAACTTACAACAATACTGCATAAAATTTAAAAAAAAATGCCCATCTATTCTTTAATCGTATTTTGATCAATCGCTATTGACCGCAAAAATATGCCTGAAGCTACGTATATTTTATTTTTTTTTTTGGTTCACAATCTTCAAAATAATAACTGGAAAATATGATTTCAAAAAAAATAATAAAAAACGTGACTCATTCGTTATCTGCGGTGCAGATCAGTCAGTTGTGTTGGTTCGAAATGTTGCAAATAACAGCAATTTGAAAAGAACAAGTTTCTGCTGCGGCTTTTGCACCACCACCACCACCACCACTTTCGTTTAACCTCTTTCTGCAACGGAGAAGCGGGAATTTGAAATTTTTGAAAAAATACACTATGAACAACGAAAAAATTCCGCAAAACGTATCCGCAGAAGTGGATAGCAGAAACTGTTGCTTGTGAAAAGCATCATCTGGCATTTCTCCCACAGAATAGTGAAAATATGAAATTGATTTACAAAAAAAAAAATTTTTTTTAATGAAATTCACTACAACTGTGACCTTTGGCCGTTTGTGTAACAGCGTTTGTTCACCAAGAGGCATTTCTTTTCTTTTTTTTTTTTGAATAAAGACAATCAAAAAATGTCACTGACACACAACTTCAGAAAATTCAAAATTTTAACCTTTCAACAACGGTGAGATCTTTCTTTTCTTTTTCTGTGCCAAATGAAAACTATTACTGTAATTGATTTTGACTTCAAATTAACAAAATTACTACAAAGTTGAAGAAAACCCCCCAACAAAACAACAATATGCTTCTTTGATTAAATTTTGCAAATTGAAGTGAGAAGAAATATTTGAATTTGCATGCAATTGTGTGGCGTTAATGGGCCATAATACTCGCGTTGATGAACAACAAAATAAATAAATAAATAAATAAATAAGTAAATAAAAGCATGCTTACGTGTGTTGTTTAGAAGAAAACCGAAACAGATGCACCGATACAACAACGTTGAACAGAATGAAGAAAAATCCACAAAAGGAGGTTCCACTCCATCGAGTGCGGTCGTGGAAATGTAGTAATATACAATAATCACAACGCCGACAAGTTTCCTTCCAAATAGCCAGAAGGCTTTCAAGGTAGACGAAAATTATGAAGCTGGTTGCTGGACATACGGGAACAAATGGGTCGTGACACTTGAATTTATTGTCTGCGCAACCAGATTAACCAGCTCGTTGAACTCTGACCACCCGGATCATGTCATCCTGCCATTTTGTCTGACAACTGTTCCCTGGATGCTCTGGTCGACGGCAAAAGTGAAGTAGTTCATCATTGTTCAACTGTTCTCATTTGATCGCCCAATGCTTGCACAGACGACCAAATGATTCACATCCCCAGGTCGACGGTTCTCCACTGCTGACATACATGCCATCAACAATCGTACAAGCAATGTTCTTCTTGATAATTTTCCCAAGTTGTTTCAAAATGCAAATTGCTATTGTGTTGTAATGATATCAGCAATTGAGCACGCAGATCATATATACATGTATATATTCTTCCAAGTTGAACAATACTGTGATGATGCCATATTCATATAAATTGATGAAAAACTATGACCATGAAGAGCAAGAAAAACAGGCCGTAACTTTTGTCTTCAACCGTTACGGTGCAATGCCAATTGCCAAGGCCAAAATTCTGAAATTGACTGTCCAAAGTAATAATTTAAACAAACACACACAAACAAGATCTTCAGTCCGGTAGGATGCGCTGAGATGAACAGCTAAGTTGAACAACAACAACAAAAAAAAAAAAATATCCAAAATTAATTTAAATTGCTGTCGTTAAAATTTACTTCTTCACAAAATCAACAAGGCAAATGTTTTTCGTTTCAAATTTTTCCATTCGGCTAAAATGGATGGAACACAAAAGACCATTTTTTCAACAACCATGGAGTTGTTTCAACATGTCCATCAGCTCTTGCAGATGCGCATTGCCACCAAATTTTTCAATATCACTTAAAATTCTGAAAGAAAAAAAAAAGAAAACAATTTTTTCATTGCACAGTATTTTCAAAAAGCAAAAACATATTTCCCATTCATTTAAATATCGAATGAACAAAACAAGCAATCAACCAACATTCAATTATGCTAAAATATCTCATTGTGCATCTATTTTTAGAGCCCAAAAGAAAGTACACTACGTGAGAGTACTGTAAATTTTAAAAAATGTATTATCTAAACAGTCAAACTGTAAAAAACAAAACAAAACTCCATAAAATTACAAAAATTTTTCAATTGAAAAGAAAAATAATTGGACAAATGAAATTTTTGTATACATTTGAAAAATCTTTCAAAAAAAACAGCAAATGACAATGTAAAAAAAAATATGAAGCGGGAAAATTTGACCTAATTTTGTAAAAACATAAAATGAATGTCAAGATTCATAAAAAATAAAAACAAAATTATCAGCAGATACCAGAGTAGAAAAACTACTTTTAATGCTATTTAAGTATTGTATTTTTTACTTGATTATTTTTCTCATAAGCATTTCTAATTTCTCAAATGTACCAATAATTGAAAATAAAATTCGTCAGATCAGAAAAGAAACCTACGATTATATAAATTCACAAGAGATCATTCATCATACGAGTGCATTGTAAATTTAGGCGAAAAAAAATATATAATTTTAAAATTGAATCATAAAGCACAAAACGCACTTCTTTGATAATTCATTCAAACGTTGTTTCGTGTAGTCCAAAGAACCCAAACTGGACAACATGTTGATGCAATGCTTTTTCAATTCCACTGAATTCGTACGTTGACGTAAAATTTCTGCAATTCAATGTAACAAAATAAAAATTGTATAATATTAAAATAACAAATAAAATTTATTAATTACTCAAAATTTGATCATTTTCTGGATGAGATTGAAGTGCGTGAATGATTGGAAATGAAAATTTTCCCTCAGTCAAATCTTCGGCAAAACCTTTCAACTGAAAAGTGAATTCCACAATTCAATAAATATTTCATTATGTTTTTTTCTTTTAATGTTAATTTTCCCTCACTTCACCAGCAACCAAATTCATGTAGTCGTCTCGAATTTGAAAATACGTTGCCATATCATTCAACAATTGATTGTAGTTCGTTTTGTTCGATGAAAACAACTGCAACATATTGACTCCCAAACGAAAAAGACCGCCGGTTTCTAAAATGTAAAAAAAAAATTAAAAAAAACATTGCTAATTAAAATATACATTTATTTCACTGATCACTTTTGATAACCATGTCCAAATATTTCGCTTCAGTTGGACAAATGACTGCATCACGCCAAAATATTTCCATACCTTGGCCACGATGCAAATCCAGCAAAGATTCTAATCAAAGAAAAAAAAATTTGCAAAGTTGATGAAAATCAATATTGAAATACTTCATAAATAATAATTTGATAAATTATAATTCACCTGTAAATACTTTAACCGCATCTGTGTGATGCAGTTGGACAGTTTTGGACAGTGCAACGAAATAAATGTAATTGGCAGTATTCAATGTAGTCGGAAGACCATAAATACGGTGAGTGACTGGCATACCACGCCGTAGTTCTGAACTGTCTTCAATGTCGTCAATCCTAAAAAAAACAAAATAAATCAAATCAAATCCAATATATAATATAAATAAAACAATTTAACATTAGACTAGCGTTGTGCAACATCTCTACAATTTCACTTATCGAATTGACTATTTCATTATCAACATTAAGCCATAAATTGAAACCCTGAAAAACAAAAAAAAGAAAATTGTATAATTCAAACTTTACAAAAAAAAAAAAAACAACAAACTCACACAAACCAACTTTACACGTATTTGCTTTCCAGGTATACTGCAGATGTATTTGAATGGAGCAATCAATTCCTTGAGGAAGAAAAAAAAAATTTGCAATACATAAAATGGAAATGGAAAATTTTTTATTTTTTTGTTATAACCTCTTCTTCTTTACTAGCCGGTGCTGTTAAGGAGAGCATCACCGAATTGCTCTTGTCCATTAGCCTTCAAAAGCAGAGCTGAAAGATTTAAATTTTCCAAATTTTGACAAATAAAATAATAAAATAAACTTTGTTTTCTAACACGGAATCCATTGCCATGTTGACAACAAAGATAAAAAAACTGCATTCGCAGTTATGAAATGAAATTTAATCAAAAAATGTTATACAATATATGAAAAATATTAATAATTATAATAATAGTTCACTTCTGCGAAGTGGAAAGTGCTCTGGGAACGAGACGTAGTCGAGGTGCGCTTCTAGGTACATCCGCAGATCGAGACGGATCACCACCGCTAAATGGATTCTGTGATCTTCTGGTAAATGTGGACGATGATCTATCCTGCCTTGGAGGTGGATTGCTGAATTCCACAGACAAACGTTTGCCGAAAAAGTGAGCTCCATTTTGTGCCAGTCGTCCTCGTTCAGCAGCTTCTTCGTTGTCAAATTCCACATACGCCAAGCCTTTGCTTTTGCCACTCTTGTGCAAAACCAAACGCACACTTCTCAAATCACCATATTGCCTAGATGATGTGAGCAAGTTGTTAAACAAAAAGAAATATATATATATACATATACTCTTCTTCTCTTACCTGAAAAGAGTTTCCAGATCACTTTCGGTGGCAAATGTGGGAATATTTTTTACAAAAAGTTTGTTCTTTTCCAAACCAACCGAATATTGAAAGCCAGAATTTTGCTTTTCCATTTGTTGACCACCTTCAACATCCCCTCGACAAACTGATACATACATTGGTCGTCCATCAATACAACGACGGTCCATTTTCAACGCTTTCTTAACACTGGCTTCATCTTTGTAATCAACATACGCATAACCTTTGCTTCGATTCGGTCTGAGCATGATCATTCGCACGTCGACCACTTCACCAGCTTCGGCCATAGTATCCTTGAGACGTTCTTTGGATAAAGTAAAATCCAAATTGCTCACGAATACTGTATTTGCATGTTTCGCACTTGTGTCGTTTGTTGTTGTTTCCAACGTTGGCTGTTCGACAATTCTAAAAATACACAATAATCGAATAAAGTAAAGCAATTCACAAAAGTATCCACTTCCATCGCATTACTCTGCATGTTTAGCTTGGGATTCTGTTTTTGTTTTTTTCGGAACCGGCGGTATGAGAAATCCATCCGCATCGACTTGAACTGTTGCTTCTCGTACCACTGCCGCAGGATAGATTTCATTGGTCACAAGGGAATCTTTCTTGAAGTAATCTTTCGACGGCAAGGATGATGCTTTTTCACCAACGCTGACATACGGCTTCACTAAAACGCCATCCCGTTGCATAGCTGAATTCAATGATTCTGCTGCCGGTGCTGCTGGTGGAGCTGGTGCTGGTGCTGCTTCTTCTTGTTCAGTTCGTTTCTTTGAAATCTGTTGCTGTTTCTTGCGTTGCAATTTCCCCTGAATGAAGCAGAAGCAAAATTGAAATGAGACAAATTATTGCAAAGACAAGAGAGAAAAAAAATATACAATCGACATACCTTGTTCTGACTTTCCTTCAGTCGCATCCTGTGGCGTTCAATGCGATGCATTGTCGACAATACATCGTCCAAAGTTCCTTTTTCGTTCACATACTGTTGCCATTCGGCAAACAAAGCCCCATGATGTTCAGCAAGTGAATTTGCCGCCTGCTGATATATTGAACAGACGTGCTGAAAATCACCGTGCTGCCTTTCCAGCCAAACATAATCCAGCCACAAAGTGGGATTCGTACCACCAGCTTCGTGCATTATTTCCTTCCAGAGCAGTCGAGCGGCGTTCATGTCTTTGCAATCGTCTGCTGCAAACCGAGCCCAACTCTGTCGGTACCAAAAATCTGCATCCCAAGCGCCGTGGAATCGATCTTTCAAAATTTCAGCACCATCTTTGAATCCCTGACATCAACAAATGCATTCACATTAGGATAACAAATTTCAATAAAATCACCACATATACAAGATTAATTATCAAATAATTTATCAAAACAATCAACCTTGATTACATTGGTACTAATGAAAACTGCATTTCCAACTGAAACTGAAAATAATAAATAAAAATATTCTCATCTTTAGTAAAAATTCAAATTCACATGCAAGCTATAGATAAAAATCAACCATCACCGGTACATGCAAAAAAAAATCAATGTGCACACAAAACATTTTGCACAGTCAATAAAATAAATAAATACCTCATTACCACCAATATTACAGTACTTTAGCACATCAGCAAAACATTACAAATGTTGATGAATGATTTTAAAAAAATCTTTCAAATTTATACATTTAATTGAATAATGCAATAAAGCGTATGATTTAGTGCATAAAAAAAAGCAAACACTTGCCTTAATAACTTCAGAATACTGTCCACCTTCTGTTGAGATGAATCTTTTCCGTTGATAAATGTGAGTTAACAATAATTCTACAGTTTCTAATTGTGAATAGGAAATTTCAAGTGCATCTGTCATGACTTTTGATATAGTTGACCAGTCGCATTTGAATCGTTCGCAAGCAAGCAAATACATTTGCCTTATTTTCATCGATCTTGGGCAAGAACGAACAGCTCTTCCATAAACAGGCAACGTAACGTCAGGTAAATTCATATTTCTGAAACAAATGAATAGAAAAGTTTTTCCGTATGTTAATAATGGAAAAATTTGAAAAATGAACATAAATTACTCGTTAAGCCAATTCAAATATCGCAGCCACAATGTTTCGTCAGTGTAACAGTGAAGAATAGCACGTTCAAAAAGCACTTGTAAACGTGCAGGACATTTCTGCTTCATTTCGAAATCTATATAAGCGGAAAATTTAGAAGAACGAGGTCCACTGTACGACTCGAGTTGCTTTTCAAAATTTTCCAACATTTCCAATTCCTTTAAAGCGCCTCTATAAGCAAACTCTGTCGCTTTATCTACTTCAGCACCGTTCAACAAATCTTTATATTCCTAAAAAAAAAAAAAATATTCATTTATTGTTTTACAATTCACAACATTTAAACTGTTCTCTACTTCATATGCTTCACGGAGTCCAATATGAGGAACAGATAATTGTCGACGAAAAACCGATAAATATTGTGCTTTTTCATCAGATGGAGACGAAGAACTACCATTCGGTTGTTGCAATGGAGTCATTGCCATTTCAAAATCGCGATACATTTGCCAAATTGTTGAAGCTTCAGCGACATTCAATCCTACAGCAGTAACTGCTTGTTCAATACGACTGCGCATCTGTAAAAATAACATTACAGGAATTGAAAGTAACAAAAAAAGAATAACAAAAAACAAACAAATTTTCAATTTACTTCATCCGGTTGTGATGCAGTGCAGTAAAGATTCAAATATTCCATCCAGAGATGCAGTGATGCAGGAAAATCTTTCAACCCTTGTTCAAACATGGACAAAATGTCTGCTGTTGGAGTTCCCAATTCTAACTCATCGCCAATCCATTCTAACCATACATTTGGTAAAAGAACAAAACGACGGCTCATTTCACGACGCATTTCACGTAATTCTATTAACTCTCCAGCGCATTTCAAAGCTTGCACCAGGTCGTTGTAAACAGAGAAACTTGTAGGGTTATCAGTTACCTAGAAAAATAATGACAGCAAATTAAATATACTACAATAATGTGTAGAAAGAGAAGAAAAAAACCAACCATCTGACGCAAATTAGTGAGCTGCACCTCAAGTTCATCATCTAAATGGGAATCAAAATCCATATCGTTAAGTTCTTCTCCAAGTTCTTCCATATCTTCTGCACTTTGATTCATTATTATATTTGTCTGTAATATAGTTTATTATTCAAATGCATTATCATTAAAATATCCATTTATGTTAAAATAATATTTTTTTGAAATAACACATTATGCATACTGCCTACTAATGTTAAACTACTGCATAAAAAAAACAACATCACATACATTTTCAGAAAAAATTTTAAAATATGGTAATTTACGTTTCAATAGTTTTATTACTACTAAAAGTCAGCCAAATCTTAAAAAAACGTTTATATACAGTATGCTTATTTATAATAGAAATTTCAGGCAAACAAATTCAATTACATGCTTATTAAAATTAATACATTTTTATATATTTCATAAATTCCCAGAAAGTTTCAACCTTATCAGTAATAATTTTAAAATGTTTCACATGAGAAAATGCAAAATACTTACAGTATACTATTTTAAAGTTTGGTCAAAAATGCAATCTTATTTTTTTAATTAAAAGCTGTAATTGCATTATTATCTAAGTCTATATATTTTTGTTGTACTATATCTCATCCTCATTTATTTTATTTTTTTACTATTTTTAAAATATCAGTGATAAAAAGTTAAACATATTTTAATTGAAAAAGTCAAATGTTTAAAATTTAAAAACATAGTATATATTTTTTTAAGTTTTATTTTAATAAAAATTATTATACTTAATACAAAAAAATATTTATAATTGTATAAAACAATGATTAACTGTTGCTGTTATTGTATTGTTAAGAAACTTTACAAAAATGATTTTCAAGTATATGATGATTATCCTGAACCTTACAATTACTATTCAAATGCTGTCGTGACCTGTGCTCATTGTTTTGCAGTTAGCATCAGTCGCGTTGTGACGAATTCATTTCTTATCTTAACGTGCAGTGCGTGCAGTCTTATACATAACGTGCGCTTGTTTTAGTAAGTTGATGCATTTTTGAAAATTATTATTTTTATAATTTATAATTTTAAACTTTGAAATATTTTTAAGTTTATATTTTAACATAAATAGGTAAAGTGTAAACGTTATTCTTTTTCATTGTGTCATATTATTTTTTGTTTCAGAAGTTTATGTGAATTTTGTTAATTATATTAAAATCAAAACTTAACTTAAATTTCACCAGTAACGGCAAAGTTTTTATATTGATCCATTTAACATTGCATGTTTGGGTGATTTTTCACAAATGTTATTAATAGCTTTAAAGATTTGAAATTCGATTTATGAAATAAGCGCACCAATCGTTATTCTCTTTGTCGAGTAATGCACATGCGAGTGACATTTTTGTTAGCAATGCTGCGTAGGCAGTCTTGAACTTCATTTCAAATCAAGCCCGAGTCAAGCGTTTGCAAATTTGTCGAAGTTGATAATTTAAATTTAAATTTTTAGAAACGTTTTTCATTAAAAAGCAATTCAGAATTTGTTTAAAGTTCAGCTGAGTTTAAAAAACGGTTTTTAATGATTTTTGTTTTGCCTTTTATTTGTTTTGCAAAATAGTAATCATTATCAATTTACCGATTTTTTAAGATGATTGTATTCAAGATGGGAAAATCATTTCTTCGAACTTTGCCATCTTTCCAACGCAGAAATTATTGCAACGAGTTGGACAGAAAAAAACAACAATTTGACAAAGTAACGCACGTTATTTTCGACATGGACGGCCTGTTACTTGATACAGAAAAAGTCCACGAACAATGCATTGGCGCCGTTATGAAAAAATATGGAAAAGTATTCGACTGGCAGTTGAGTTTGAGAATTTTGGGCGCTTCTGAAAAAGATGGTGCTGAAATATTGATCGACGAAGCACAACTGCCATTAACAGTGGAAGAATTTATAAAAGAGACGGCAGAGTATGAATTGGAACAATTTTCCCAGTGTAATCTGATGCCCGGTGCCGAACGTCTATTGAAACATCTGCACAATTGTAATGTACCAATGGCATTGTGCACCAGTGAAAGGGAAGAATATTATCTCTTGAAAACAAAGAGGCATCAGCAGCTGTTCCGGTTATTGAATCACCGAGTCTGCGTGCCAAATAATCCGGAAATTAAGCGCGGCAAGCCATATCCCGATTGTTATTTGGCTTGCGCTTCTAGATTTCCAAAACCGGCACTTCATCCAAGCCAAGTGCTTGTTTTCGAAGATTCTCTCAACGGAACACTGAGCGCTTTGAGAGCTGGAATGCAGGTGGTCATGGTTCCAGACTCACGCATGGATGAAGAAAAAAGGCGGTTGGCCACATATTCTTTGCAATCATTGGATCAGTTCAAGCCTGAACTGTTTGGCCTGCCAGCTTTTCCCTCATCGTCCGGTGATGAATAGAATTATTATTCCATTATTATTAATTTTTTGCACTTTCTCATCTAGTCATTATCCATATATGATGGAAGAATAAGCTGATGTTAACCTTTTAACCTTATTTCTTTTTAGCCCTTAGTTTTATTGATATTGTTGATGATGCCATAAAAGAAAAAGTTCATTGTTTTAGCAATGTTGAAGTTTAATAAGAATAGTCTGAAATGAAAAAAACATAATAATAATAAAGTACAATGTTGAATATTGTCCATTGATGTTAGTTTCAAAAGTTCTTACCATAACTTGAAAATCATTATTTCATACTATGCGATGTTGCAAAGAGCCAATGTGTGTTTGTGTGTGTGATTGCGAAATTCAATTTTTAACATAACGATGATAAAAAGAATTTCAAAAATGAACACAATAAAAAGTGGATAAGAACGATTTCGCAAGCCGCAAATTGATGTTCAAGTGCTTATATTATTTTAACATTAAAAATGTATAACTAAATTTATGCATTTTGTCAGGGAGCAATAGTTAAGTGACTTGTTTAGTTGTTTATATTTATAAGCAAAAGCATATCTTTTGCAGCATTGCCAACGGACGTATATGTACTTATAATTGTAAGATGTAAATTTGCAATAGTACACTGAATTAAAATGCTTCACTGCCGCTAAAAGAGCAATTGAATTTGCAAAGATTAAGATAAATTTTACCAAATTAATTTTTCACCTATAAAGTTAACTATTAAGTTAGAATTCAAGAAAAAAAATTATCATATAGTTTCTTCATGCAAAATGTAAAGATTTATGAATTCAA
Organism: Trichinella papuae; assembly: GCA_001447755.1. NCBI lineage: Eukaryota > Metazoa > Nematoda > Enoplea > Trichinellida > Trichinellidae > Trichinella > Trichinella papuae. Next base: position 62,064 of record JYDO01000127.1, on the reverse strand, counting down.
TGTTCAAAATTAAAAGGTCGTACGTTTTATAATACTTCTGCCAATGGCAAATGTTATGAAAGCATGAAAATTATTAATCATTATGTCAGATCGGAAATGATCGCCAATAAACAAACTGATACGTCACCTGTGAGATTACTTTCAAGATGTTGATTGTTCAAGTTATGTTGTTGTGCTTGTTGTTCAAAGGTTGCATTGGAGAACAACCGCAGAAAGCGTCAGTCCACTGGTTTGTCTTTCTTGCATTTTTCAAAGTCGCCTTTAATTGAACATAATAAACATATCTAAATTTTCCAAATTTGCGCATCTCTGCTCTTCTCTTCTCTTATTTATTCATTTGTGTTTATTGTTTCAATTTTAGTGTAAATCCAACTTGATTGTGTTACAAAAAGAAAAGTTGAAATGAATGCAAATGCAAAATTCCAGCCTGTCACTCACGTTATTTTCGATCTGGACGGTTTGCTATTGGATACAGAAACAGTGCACGGAGAATGCATCAACGAAGTGATGGGAAGATTTGGCAAAAAGCTTACTTATGATCTGGCTGCTCAAATCAAAGGTCGACCTCAGAAAGATGGCTTTCAGCTTTTGGTTGATAAAGCAAACTTACCAATTTCTGCTGACGAATTGATCCAACTGACCGACGAAAAGGAAAAATACCGATTTCATGAAAGCAAATTGATGCCCGGCGCTGAACAACTGGTGAAACATTTGCACCAACACAACATCCCTATGGCAATTTGCACCAGTGAAAAAGGAGAATATTATAATCTGAAAATTTCCAGATATACAGAATTATTCAAGTTGATGCATCATTCTACCTGCATTCCTGACGAAAAGGAGATCAATCGTGGCAAACCACATCCTGACGGTTATCTGTTCTGTGCGTCACGTTTCAATCCTCCAATATCGCATCCAAATCAAGTTCTTGTCTTTGAAGATTCAGTTAGTGGTGCTTCATCCGGCTTGGCTGCAGGAATGCAAGTCGTCTTAGTACCAGATGAATCGTTAGACAAAAACAAGTATCCGAATGTGACGTGTTCAATCAAATCGTTGCTTGATTTTAAACCAGAATGGTTTGATTTGCCACCGTATGATGATGGAATTTAAGTAATGATAAGATTCAAATTCATTGTACGATTTTACACATCACCAGCCTTTTATTTACTGGTCTCTAATTGCCTACGGTATACAAGGAAAAATTCGTTATTTTTATTATTATTTGTTAATATAGGATCAAATAGAGAAGTGTTTTGGAAAGTTTTCATTCCTGTTAGTAAGAATGATTCAATCATGAAGAGATGTTAAAAAATAAATTGATTTTCACGAAGTTTCTTAAACAGAAAGTGTCGCGTTACAATTTGCGTAAATTGTGATTAAACATCACGTCACATCTTTCAGTGTGACGAATTGATAATAGCCTAGCTAGAGCTCGAACAGTTGGCTATATTTATTTATATTTATATTTATATGCTAGTTGAATTATGAACACCTGCTCAACTAATTGGTGAGTGTTGTTACGTAGTGAAAAAGTTTGTTATTTGCATTGATAAAGAGCGATGAAATTTTTTGAAATAAGATGATAATTCTTTTTACATTTTACACCGTTGAAACAATATCATTTTAAATAAATGACAACTATCACACTGAACGACGGTGCAAAATGAAAATCATGTTTAACTTGCATACTGTAGTAAAAACTTTTTCATTCATTCATATTTTTAACATCTTAACAATTCTATAAATGCGTATAAAGGTGAAAATGGGACATGAGAATGCAATTCAATAAAATTTAATTGTTATTGAAAATTAATAAAAGAAAAAATCGACATTGCTTCGCAATAGAACATAGCCGGCCAACTAAACCACAGATTTGAAAAAGATGCAAAGAATTTAATTAATAAAATGGGCCTTCGTCGTACCATGGTCTTAGTCCAGTGGAAACGTAAGTTGAATGCGGTCGCACACCGGTTGTTTTGTTATATTTTCTGTATGCTGTACCAGAGGCACTGTTTCCACCGACATTGTACAAGCCGGTAACATTTTCCAGCGGACTATAAGAGGATCGATCTTTGATTTTTGATGAAGCTGAGCTGACCAAGTAAGTGGAACTGGGCCTGGGCTTCGATGTGGTTGTTGGTGGTGGTGCTGTTGATGTTGTTGTTGTTGTTTGTGATGAGCCGAGTGGCGTCACGCCTGAGGTGAAAAATCCTTTAAGCTTTTCCAATGGCGAGCTTGGCCGCTTTAAGTAAGAAGAATCATCACCAGGATTGAATGAACCAATTTCGGCAGTACGACGACGTCCGAGGTTCCAGATATTTTTCTTCTTGCGTTGTTTCTGATTTTTATCCAATACATCAGTTTGGGTTAAATTTTTCTCAGGATTCGTTGTCGCGGCAGTCATGTATCCAATGGTGGGCGAGGTGGTCCATTTGGAATATTTTCCATTGTTCACTGATGTGGTGGTGGTAGTGATTGCCGAGGGCCGGTCGTACTCTTCGCTAGCACGTTCGCCATTCCCAATCCGCCTACGCAGCTTGTCCATGATGTTGAACGGTTTGGAGGAAGTTTTCAGCGTCCAGCTTGGGTTCACTTTCGAAGCTTTCTCACTCGACGAGCTCGACGTGGATGTGCGATCCACTTGCGGCACTGATCCATATCCCGACTCTTCGTCGGTCGGTGTGCTGCTACTGCTTGTCGACATTGTTGGCTTCTTTTTCAATATTCCCTTACTGGGTTGCATGCCTACGTCTGGCGGATTTTTCGGATAACTGCCCATGTCGCCAGGGTAAACAGTACTGTATGGCTTTGAGGAATAGCCGGCATTGTCCAGGTTGGTCAAGTCGAAATGTCTACCCGTTTCATGCGAGCTCTGGTTGAAGTACTTGTCCAATGGACGATGTTTAACAGTGGTCTTGGTCATCGGCGTGCCCAAACGTGCAGATGCTCCACTACCTCTGGTTCCACTTGTCCCGAGACGTTGTTCATCTTCAACGTCGTAAAGCGACCGTCGGTATGAAACGTTGTCATCCAGGCGAATATTGTACGACCGTTCGGTGCTACACTTTCGCTGCGCCTCCAGCGCGCTGCTCGGACGATCCAACATCTCCGCATGTCTGCTTGTGGAACCATCATTATCAAGAATTGTAGTCGACTCGCTTGTGTCGTACAGTGATCTTGCTCGACGTCTCGGTGTTGATAGCTGTTTTAAATCTGAATCGACTAAAATGAATAAAAAAAAATAAACTTAATTGTTGCAAAATGAAGCAAATTGGAGAATCAAAAGTTTTCCCGCTCTTTTTTGAAAACATTAAACTGTTATCAATATTATTAAAAGTAACTTGATGAAACTTGTTCATTTCGGCATGCAATTGAAATCTGAAAAATATAAATTACTTTTTTTTTATTTCATCAATAAAATATTTAACAAAAATTTTATTTATTCCTGAAAGTCAAATTGTCATACTATCAGGAGCAAAGGCAAAATTGTGAAATCATAAAATAATGTTTACTGCCGAAATCATGCATTGCTCTGAAATGTTAATGAACTACAATGAAGACGTGATGAAGAAGTAAGTATTATTTTCAAATAATATACTCAATTCGATCGTAGGTTACTAAGATTGTTTCTTAAATTGCACGAAAATTTTTCAAAAAACAAATGCTATTCTACGTATGATAACAATGTTTATTTTAATTACTTTTAACAGTAAAGATAAAATGAAACATTGAAATTTTCTCATCTGACCTATTTAATCTCAATTATGACATGTAACAAACGTTTTTTTGTTCATTCATTGACATCCCTGCATTTTTGAATTTGATAATTTAAAAAAAATATTGTTTGAAAAGTACATATTATGAACATGGTTGTTTGTAATACAAATTTCTTTTAAATCTTCATCAAATGTAGTAGAAAATTAAAAAAAAATAAGTTAACTTAAGCGTCATTTTATTTTAAATGAATTGTGTCACAGTATTCATTACCTGATAAAGAATAAGAAGTTTGATACGAAGGATTTGATCGTCTTCTTGAAGCAGATAGTTCGTGCAAAGAATGCGATCGAATACTTTTTGGCACATATTTAGTTCCAATTGAATAGGCAGTCGTTTTTTCTGAAGATGACTTTGGATAATCTAAACTGTATCTTGAGCGAGGTTGATAGAAGCGCAAATCCGATCTTGGGATATACTGGAAGCCAAGATCATTTCCCGTTTCAGCTGTGTTCGAATCATCCTATAAATTATTTAACGTAATCATTTGAAAATCAAATTGCAACAGCATTGCATCTGTTAAAAAAAAATTTTTTTTTTCTTGTAATTTGCTTTGAATAAGTGATCAGTGAGTGATGTTTGTGCTTACTGGTTTGTTGATGATGCTTTGCGGATATTCATAATTTTCTCTATTTTCTAATAAAGTTCGATGATAGGATGGCCGAGCGAAATATGAATATGAAACAGGAGCAACACGATGGCCCGTGAAATGACTACCACTGGTCAAGTGATCACTGATGAAAGTACTACTAGCTGGCTCTGCATAACGACTCGAATATGTCGACGTACCGGCAGTTGTGGTTGTTGTAGTTTCTGCTTTGGTAGAGGTGGTAAATGCTGAACGGCGATATTCTGGTGGTAGACCAATTGGTGACGACGGTTCACCACTGTTGGGATTCAATCCTGAAAATCTACCCGATCGATATGGTGGCAGTGCTTGTTCTTCAGCCAATCTCTGCGACAACAGACGAGCATTGGTAAGTGCTTGACGACTTTCCTAAAAATAACAGTATTTTTTTTTAAATTATAATAATAACTCTGATTGCATGCAATTAATTAACTGACCCTCAGAGTTGTCGAGGTTAGATTTGGTTGATTTTCTACCAACGAATTTGTCGCATCAGTGTTGTATTGTTTGTTATATTCATGTTTGTCGTTGCTTTGCTTCCTCGTTGTTGTCAGTGTAGCCGGTGATTCCACCGGCACTTCAGGCATCTTATCAAAATTCGGTTCGGGTTCATTTTCTTCTTGATCCAGTACTTTCGCCTGACTATCTTCCGCATTTGGTGGCCATAATACTTTGTACACTTTTGGACTGGCGCTATTTTCGCTGCAGATGACATCAGTTGCAGCTGCTGCTTTGGTCAATTCATCTGCAAAATGAAAAAAACAAAAACAGAATTTAAAATTTTAAAATTACGATCAATTGTACCGTCGTCTGTGGTGTTCGAATTGAGTTTGATATGCCGTTTGCGTAGAGCAATTTCCAACGAATCTGTACTACCCAAAGCGTCCGGATATTGGAGGATGTACTTTTTGGCTTTGTCGAAAAGCATAGGTGCATCTTTAGCATCGGGCTGTGTTCCACCGATCCGCTTGCGAGCCAGACGAGGTGATTCTTCGATGTGTATATCCCGGGCAAAGAGGAATTTGCTGCGTTCATATTTGCCACGCGATTGCCGTTTCGACAAACCTCGGCTCAACTCGTCAGAGTCAGCTTCGTGTGCTACCGGCTGAGGATGATGAGCTGAGGTTGCAGTTTCCGGTGTGGAAGGCTTGTTGTCAGTGGAATCCGAGTCGGCACTGTCGAATGATTCAACGATGGAAATGATCTGCGATGAGCGGTCGTCGTCGTCACTCTGGTCTTCTTCTAGATCTTCAAAATCCACAGCCGTCGTTGTCATGTCCGGCTCTTCTTTTTCTCCCCTCTCAGAAATGCTATTATCGTCGGCAGCTGTTTTGGAAGCTCGTCTTGATGTAGAGATCGATGATCCTGCTGCTGCTGCTGACTCAGCTTTGATCAAATCCGGCGTTGGATGATCCGAAGATGCTTTGCGACTGACGTTGCTTTGAATGCTGACCACGTCGGGCAAGTTGGACTTGCTCATCGACTGGATGTTCTGGTCAGATTGTAAAATAGAGTCCAATATTTCCTTGAGAACGTCAATTCGATGCTTTTCGTGTGTGCGTTGTACCTTTTCGATCAGTTCTGCCGACACTTGTCCACGTTGTCTCGCTTCCATAAGTTCGTTGGCTAGACGATTGCCTTCGGCAATTATGGACTGTTCAATAGCCGCTTTTGTTTCACTTTCTTCACTCATACCAGTCGTTACATCCACCAACTCCAACGTACGTCGACGTCTGGTGGCAGTTGTTGTTGTTGTTGTTGTTGTCAAGGGTGGTGGCGGTGGTGATACTGCTGCTGCAGTGGTGATAGCATGGCTTACACTGGTGATCTCTTGGTCCGTGACAGTGCACCGTGGTTGCACTGCTTGTAGTCGACGTTCAAGTGCTTGCAGGCGACCAAGCGGATCAACACTGCTTGGAACGGTGGAACCGGCGCCGGCTATTTCAGACGCCTGACTGCTGGACAAAAATGCATCCGCCTCTTTTCTCTTTTTGCGGAATTCTTCAACTTTGCGTCTAGTCACCGCGTTCAAATGGACAAATTCAGCAAATATTTCACTTTCATCCTTGAACGTCTGTACAGTAAGCCGATTTTCATCGTTCACCGAACCGGGCTTTCTGGCACTCAGCTGCGTTCACAATGGAGACGTATCAATTTCATATTTGAGGTGTTAATAATAATAATAATTGAAAAGAAGCTTTGGCTTTTTTTTTTGTTTCTACTCCATCTCTGCTTACCTTATTCTCGGGTAAATCTTTGATCATTGGCTCGTCGGTGTCGAAATTCAACCACCAGTGATTAGCAATGTCAATGATCGTTGCCCGCCGGTCAGAGTTGACGCGCAGCATGATGCGAATCAGCGTTGAAGCGCCTGAGCAAAACAAAATTTCAACCAGCCGCGCTATAATATTGCAATTGTTGTGCTTGCTCACTGGACGGATTGTCCGGCTCATAGTACACTCCCCGTTTGATTTGCCGTATCATGCGGTTGAAATCACGTCCATCTGAAGAAAATAACCACAACAACAACAACAAATAAACAAACAAACAAACAAATGGAAGTAAATATAAAATCGTGATCAATTTTTTTGGATGTTCTTTTTTGTTTTGTTTCATTGCTGACAACTTTATTACTTTAATACAATTATCTGCTAATTTACTCATCATGAATGCTTTGATACAACAAAATTTAGATTATTATTTTAATTACGTTACTTTTTATTCTTTTTGTTTTGTAGCAACTACAACCAGAGCTAACAACACTGACTGACTCCAATTTACCAACTTCAAAAAACCAATTCATTTTCGCACCTAGGGTAAGTTGTCTGTTTTTTTTGTTGTTGTTGTTCTTATATTTACGGGCACTGTATTGTATTTGGCATATGGCATTTTTGCATTTGCAAAATGAGAAAGTCTACCTCGGCTAGGATTAGAATTTTGTGTTCAGAAATCTTAAAATTGTAAACTTACCGAAAGGCATTGATGAATAGGAAAGTGAATAGAGCAGCACTCCCAAACTCCAGCAATCAACCTGAAATTGGTCATTTTATTATATATATATATATATATAATGGTATTGATTTCATTTCATTTCTTCTTCTTCTTCTTATTGTTAGTATTAGTAATTTTTGACTTTTTACCTCTGGTCCTCGGTATGGAATGCCATTGATTATTTCCGGTGACGCGTAAAGCGGACTTCCACAAAATGTGCGCAACAAACTGTGGTCTGAAAAGTAGTTTGACAATCCAAAATCGGCTATCTGCAAGCAATAAATAAAGTCAGGGCTAGAAAATGCAAAAAAGATTAATCATCCTCTCACTTTAGCATTCATATTTTTATCAAGCAAAATGTTTTCCAATTTCAAATCTCGATGAGCGACGTTGTTCTAAAAAATATACAAAACGATAATCAAGCTTAAATAAGACGGGTGGAAAAAATGCAAGCACAACTTTGCACATTTTTTATGCAAATCGCAAAATATTGTCTAATAATTTTACTATCACAAGTTAGCTGTTTGCCTTCGTAATGTTTATCACGTCGGTGAATAGGGACGTTTTCAGCTGTTTTAATTGATTTATCTTTTTTTGTTTTAAATAATAATTAATTACAACAAGTTTGACTTTATGAAAAACATATGGCTCTGTTGGACAGCTTCTTACCTTGTGACAAAAATAGACGGCTGAGACGATTTGCCTGAACATACGCCGCACTTCTGATTCAGCTAACGGTCCGCAATTGCTGACGTAATCGTAAAGTTCTCCACCACTGGCATATTCCATGATGATGACAATTTTTTCGTCATTTTCAAACACTGAAATTCAAACATCTTTACGCTAAGCTAAGCTAAGCTAAGCTAGTCTGCTGATATATATATATACGATGACTGATTTTTCTTTTTTCCTTTTACCTTCTTTTATTTCGATAATATTCGGATGTTTCAACATGGACATGACTTGAATTTCTCGACGAATGCGTAACAGATCTTGAGAATTCTCTATGCTGAGTTTTTTGATAACTTTTATGGCTACCTTAAATGCAAGAAGAGGAAAATGAATTTTATTTCTTTTCTTTTCTTTTCTTTTTTTCAATAGATGTAAATGTGTAGAAACAGAATTTATACATTTTAAACATTTTGGCATATTTCTACATTATTATTTGACAAAGATTTTTATTTGCAATTAGCAAACAGTAATAATTGTTGGTAAAGTTGTCAGATATGCTTGTTGAATAAGGTGATTTATAAATTCTTCACACAGTTCAAGCTTGTAGCACATATCAGAGGTCAATAATGATGTGGAAAATGTTTTGTTTTTCTCCACACAAATAATGGGATATTTGTTTTTATGACAATGCAGTGTTTTGAATTTGAATTAAAATTTAAATAACTTGTGAACTTTCTTATAAATTCGATGGAAATATCTACTACAACTCTTATATTTGACATTTTGGACAGTTTTGAGACATTTCTTTTTGTTTGAAGTGCATACTCAACCTGCTGCTGTTGCTGCTAGTAATGATGAGCAGAGTGGGAGGTCACTTTTGTGAGAGAAACTTTGCTTACCAGTTGGAAAGTTGGAAGTGGTTGAAATTGAATATACTTTGGTTGTGAAATTCAAACTTTTAAACATGATAAAGCGACATGGCATGAAGTCATCTGGTCAAGCTCAAACAAGTCTACGTTTATTGAGCATATATTCAAAGTGGACTTTGATACAAAAATGTCAATAGATCCAGATTGTCTGACCAGTTGCTGCATCATTGAGTATATAAGCTTATTCAAAGTTATTTGTAAAATTATACATATATATATCAATTGGGAAAATAATAATAATAATAATTTTTCTAAAGCAATTTATAAAGAAAAAAAAGCAAATTTAAAATTGTCACCATCAATTGAAGTGGTTCGTGCGTTGTCCACTTGAAAAATATGCCGAAAATAACTCTACACAAAGTTGAGACATTTTCTTTTAGCATATATTTAGTTGAAGGCTTTTCTTATTCGCAGCACCAATCTAGCTAGCTGTAGAGAGCAGTAGTAGAGTGAGATGTTTGTTGAACAAGCACTTTCTGACCTATTTTGTTTATTGTTAGCTTGTTGAAGAAAAGCAACATTTTATTACACTACTTCGAATTTTCAAAATCATGCTTATGATTTTTTCAAGTTTTTCGAATGTTGGCTTGTTTTTTTTTTTCAAATTTTTTATCAATGCTTTTCATTAGTATTAATTTACATTTTTTATATTTATTTTTTACATTTTGTTTGTTGAGAGGTGAACATATATCTAGTTGCAAACATGCAGCTCATTTTATGATATGCGATAAACACAATCAATCCCCCATTGTATTGGAGAGAAAGAGAGAGAGTCAGTTCCTCAATAACATGATTTTCTCAAATGAACAGCAGCTGTTAGGGTAAAAGAAGCCACAATCCTAGGAGAGGAGAAGCTTTGAATTTGAAAATGGCCTTCCACTGCAACATTCAAATATCAACCCAATAGCTAACAATTCCTCATTAACGTCTAGTGCCTAGTGCGAAATTTTTATTGTCAGTAACAAAAAGTAAAAAAAAAAAAAGTAAGTAAACAAGTAAAGCAAGAATATATATATATATATATATATATAATGAGTCATGGGAAATATATAGAAGAATTTTATGAGTCATAATGATGAAAAAATGGAAGCAAATTTATGAATAACAAAGATTGAAACCACAGTTTTCATTATTTCACTAGTTGTAAACAAGTTTGCACAGCTGCGGGAAAGTTGTGGGTTGTGGTTAACACAACTGATAAAGCTGATTGTTGGAAAAAGAAGCAAAATGCAAATGTATCGAATGAACGTGGAAATGACGAAAGAGAGCAAGCGAATGTCAAAAATATTATTCTAGAAATAAATTTTTATCAAAAGTTAATTATAATTTTCAATTATTTACAACACAAAATGCAAATACTGATGAATGAAATATTTAAAAATGTAATTCTGTGCAAAAGTTGAAGCTCGACAAAGAGAGAGATTCTGAATTTTTTTTTCTACGTTTTGCTGACGTTCATCTGCAGCAGTGGAATTGCGTCATCAGATGTATTTATTTATTATTATTGCGTTTAGTAACAAACTGGCAAAAAGTTGTTGCTTTCTTTCTTAGATCATCAATAGTTCATCCAAGGTATAGTGGAATATAATTTTGATTTAAATTTAAAATTTCACAAAGCAAGCTTCAACTTCAGCTTCATAGTGACTTTTTGCTTCACCTATATATAATATAATATAATATAAATAATATTCTCCTCCTTTGTGGCAAGCTGCTTAGTTAGTTTGACGTGAGTCGAGATAAATTTTCCAATTTCAAGCTACGTTTGTCTGAACTCATCCAACTGAAACACAGCTATATAGAATTCGAATGCACTGAGTATATTTTGCAGATACGGTAGATGAAACAGTTTGGTCGAGTGAAAGTTAATAAATTGTTTTCCAATTTGCGCAATTTTAATTATCGCTTACCAATCAATCTCTGTTGAACGCCTGCTGATGATTGAAAATAGTATTGAAAATGGAAAATAATAATAATCATAAATGAATCACTAGGATATGCAAAATTACAATTTGCACCAATTTAAGTGAAAAAAGAAAACAATTATGAATCATTGAACTGTAATGAGATTATCTCTCGGAAAAGGGTATATTTTTTTTGGCAAACTTAATTATAAGAGAAATGTTGAAATTTCTCTATTGAGCACATCAAATCTGTTCATCTTTAACCAACATTGTTTCAGTTGTCCGAATAGTCAAATATTTGCATTTTTGCTTACATGCTGTTAATGTTGAATAAACATTTGCTTTCTTCCTGTGATTCTGAGGATTTTGGTGAAAATGAGATGAGAAGAAAAGAAACGAAAAAAACAAAACTTTTCTCTGAATTTCATGCAACTTAAAATTATACTTCACCAACATAATACTTTTGATAATATAATATAATGGAAAATGGTGATTTTTGATGAATTTTTAATTGCTGCATTTCAAATGTAATTGGGTCTAGTTTGCATTTGATCATTGTGTTGAGATGGAAATTAATTTTAATTTTTTTTTTTTTTTTTTGGGCACCATCTTTTTTGCGTTGGTAATTTATTTCGTTATCAAATATTAGGGAAACTTAGTTCAGTTCACATTTAATGATCTAGTATTATTTTTAAAAATTGATGAGAAACTTTTTAGTTCTTTCAATAATCTATGCTTTGAGCAATTTGTTATACAAATGAAACAGATGCTCAGACAGTGAGATGTAGATTATATTTTGCGTTGAACAACATATTCTGAGTATATAGGTGATGAAGAGTCTGAAAGTTGAACAAGGAAACGAGGCAACGATGAATATAAAAAACGGTGGGATTTGAGAAAATTTTACCATTATGCTGAAATGTTAAAAACTGAGCTTTTATAAATATTAATAATGATAATAATTTGATGACGTCAATGTAGAATGGATGAAAATTTTCAAGAAAATGGTTGGTGATGAGTTGAAAAGAAAAACGAATGCAAACATTTTTTTTTTGATATTATTTGTTAAAAGGATGGCATAGATAGAGAGAGAGATGAGAAAGATGAGAAAATTAGCTTTGTTACCTGTTCAGAGGTGCGATGATCAATTGCCAGTGAAACTTTGCCGTATGTGCCAGAACCAAGCTTTTTGACAATTTCAAATCGTTGTCGAATTGATGAACGTCGGCTCATTCTACCAGATTCTTCGTCCACAATAGAAGAATCTCTGCGAGTTTGGCTGAGATTGTAACTTGTTGTATTGTTGTCCACTCTGTTATTATTGCCGATGGTCATTGTTCAGATTTAACAATTTCAAATCACCAGTAACAGTGATGAACAAAGGGTAATTAATGAACAGTGTATATAGGTTGGAATTTAGTATGATTAGTGCAAAAGTGGAAAACTAGCCAAAGTTGTGTAGATGAAGTCGCAGCATGATTTGAACAATCATTTATATATCTATATCTATTTGATGCTATTTTCGTATTGCCTAGAAAATGATAAGCCGTTGAATGAAGTTGAAATGATGAAAAAATGAAGAAGAAGGAGAGTATTTAGAGAGAAAGTTTTGGTTTAAGAAAGAGGAAATATAAGAGAGGGAGCGAGAGTGAGAGAGAGAGAGAGAGAGAGGGAGAGGTAGACACTATGTGTATACGTGTATATGTGTGTGTGTGTTTGTGTGTATTTGATAAAAAGAAGCAGCGGTTAGGAGGAGTGTGACGCTGTTGATTGGCGCTGCATTCGCAAAAGAGAAAAGAAATAAGCTCAGCAATGACGAGTTAGCCGGCCTGGTTGTGTGTAATAATAAGCAAGCGGTTATATTTGTGTGTGTGTGTGTGTGTGTGGAACTTGATTTGCAGAACTTGATCGTCAGAGAAACAACCGGCGGTGGTGGCTGGCTGGCTAGCTATGCGTCAACGTGTAGGATTCGCAACAACGTTTAATTGCTTTCCCTTAGAGTAGAAAAATCTCCTCTTTTTCTCCGGCTAGACATGAGCTAGCATCTCTTCGACTTCAGAGCTTCTTATTCTCTCCATTTTGCTCAAATCTTTTCCAAATTTTGTCCCATTTTTCCGTTTGCAGGCTAATTATAAAGTGTATTTCAAAAATAATACGATTCCACTTGATTATGTATGATTAGTGTTGTACTGTGCATTTTCTACTACTAATGCTTCTTTCAATGGACATGATTTTTATTTTGTTGACAAGCAGAAATGGATTTTTCAAAATGCAATTTAAATTGCAATACAACTTTAACATTCATTCACTCCAAGTTTCAAAAAATGCTTTTAGTATGAATTGAAATTGAATTTCACCAACAAAAAAGCTGACAATTTCTTGCAGAGAGTGTTATTTAAATAGTAGCAAAATAGAAACGCGACGAGAATATTTCCGAATAATTAATCAAGCAGAATTAGTCATTTTTGTTTATTTATTTATTTTTAATTTAAAAATTTTCCCTGATGATTTGTTTTATTTTTAAAGCAGTGTTTTTATTGTTTCTATATATATATATTTATTGTTCGACAATTTTTCTCACGACTCACTCTTGAATTTGATTTATTCTAAATGATTATACGCACGTGTAATATATCATTTGTTTTCGTGAATTGCATTTTCTTACATTAGATGAACTAAAATTTGAATTTGCTTAAAAATAAAATATTTCTTCAGTTGAAGTTTATTTTCAATTTAATTTCATTGTTCCAATTGGGAAATAAATACAGAAAAGAAAAATTCTGTATAAAAGTTGATTTGAATTAATTTCAATTTCAAAGTACTTTTTTCTATAGAATTCATTGCAAATTTTCTTGTAAATTTTCCTTTTCTTTGAAATCGTTAACCTGAATATCTTGAATTGATTTTTTTTCTATCCATCACACATTGAAAAATGTACCATTAGAATTGTCTTCTCATTCGCGAGTAATTGTGAAGTCAGTTGGATGGTAGATGTGAAAAGAGAAATAGAAATACTGTTTAAGATGCGGAAGACATTATTATTACTTTTATATTGCTGTTGGTTATTTATCATAATTAATCGGGTAGATATAGGTTTACTGACCAAGTTTTGATTTCATCGATTATTTTTGCACTTGTATCTTTGCGAACACCAACAATATGGGATAAAATTTAAATATGTATTTTATTTATTTGCCTTATTTGAAGAAAATTAAAATTTAAATAGCACATTCGAGACATAAACGTGTATTGTGAAGTGAATTATTGTTGAATGATTTGACTTTATGCGGAGACATTTGCAAGCAGAAAGTTTAAGTTGTGTTTTGGCTGCACGTAGCTGTACAGTTTTATTTACGAGTGCTGAGCACAGCAAGTAGTTAATTACTCTTTGGTATTTATGCAGTTGAGAATTTGCAACTTGAAATGCATCAAATTTTTCAGTAATGCTAATTATCATTTTTTCTCAAACAAAACAGCAGATATTGTTTTAAATAATTGAATATCAAAGATATCTCGTTGGATTTTTTTCTGTACTTTAAATTAAAATTTTTGTTCTTTATTGTTTTGTAATGAACCGTCTGGGTTTGCCGGTTCTTCAAATGCCGGCTCAAATGATGTATATATATACAACTGTTATTCAGAAGAATAGCACTGCACACTCCCACGAACCAACACTCATCGAAATCCCGGTGAGGGGCCGCCGTTTAATAAACTCTATTTCCGAAGGACGGCTGTGACTTGCTAACCCGGCAGGCATTGCGGATTAAGCATAGCAGCTTGTGCACTTGCGGGTTTATAATACGAAATCTACACAATATGCGACACAAATATTACAAATACAAACAAGCAAGCGGTTACAACGAACAGGCGGGTAGAACTTTGCTGAACTGGTTGAACTTCTTCGGCTAGTTCTAGAATATGGCTATCGTTAGCATAGCATTTTTCCACGCTTTGTTGCAGTTTGTTTGATTATATCATACAGTGTAATTTAAAAATTTGAAACATTAAAAGCACTGGATCAATTAGTTAGTTAATTAATTAATTAATGATTTGTGCGGAAACAGAACTGCTGAATAGAAATTATAAAACATGCAAAATATACGATTGATTGTACAATTATTATTATTAGTATTATTATTATATTTTTGAGTAAGTTGATGAAACTTTGTGAAAATTATTGTTTCCTTCAATTGATCATCATTTATTTATTTATTTCAATTTTCTACATTTTCTGCTTCCTGTTGTTCGGGAAGTTTTGTTTAAAAAAATTTCAAATATTGCGGGCATAAGATTATTAAAATTTAAGCTTCATTATGTGAAATACGTGGGTGAAATGCACTTTTATTAAAATATGATGTGCTTGATTAAGTTGTTTATTGATATTTAAGTGTTTGTTATTCATCTTTTTCGATTCAATATTATTCGTTTTGAAATATTATCAAAATGAAAGAATTTATTAACGAGTTTTAGTAAATGTGGAAAATATTAATGAGTAATATTTTATTTGCTTTTTTTTAAAGCTGCAATATTAAGCGTGAATGTGCAGAGTTGGTTTATATTTGTGCTTTT
The DNA here is from genome assembly GCA_001447755.1 of Trichinella papuae. NCBI lineage: Eukaryota > Metazoa > Nematoda > Enoplea > Trichinellida > Trichinellidae > Trichinella > Trichinella papuae. The sequence goes on along the minus strand of JYDO01000127.1, from coordinate 46,600 downwards.
TGCAATCAGTGCTTTTGAATTTTTTGTTTCGTTTTGCAACAATGAGAAAAGAAGCAAGTGATTGTCTTGAAAGCTTTTTGAATGCTTTATAAATTGAATTTGAACAAAGTCCATATAAAGATAGACAGTTGGTTGACTTTTGAAACATTTTCCTATTGATTAAGGTTTGCAAAGAATTTTCAGCTTGCTTTACATATTTCACTTGCACAGATCGGGAGCTTATAAGCTTGCATTCGTTGCTTGTTGTTGATTTGAAAATCATTTTCAAAATTTCCTTTTATTACAATTAATATATATATATATATATATATTTTTTAATCTTCTATCATCCAGGTGTTTTACAAATTTGCATATTCTGCATTGCAATTCTTATGAACAGCTTATTCTGTAAGCATACGTTTTGCAAGCAAAATTTAATATTATTTTTGTTCATTGTCTTTTTGCTCTTTTTTTGTCTGTTTGTTGATCTCTTTGCTTTCAAGCGGAACAGAGGCCAAAGTTGGGCAAATGTGATTTTTGCCATCTGATTAAATCATTTAATCAGCATTTTCATGCAGGCATCTTTTACAAAGTTATTTCATCAAATTTGCTCAATCTGTTCCGTCGATTCTCTGCCCCAACTATAACCGTTGAGCTTGAAAAGTTCACTTCTGCTTCTTTTGATTTCTGGTGGTCGATTGACCAAAACTCTACTGATACCGGCTAAATTGAAAATAATTTTCAATATTCCATTCTCACTTTTCCTTTTACTATTTTGTTTATTTGTTTATTTGTATTTTTTTTCTTTTTATTATTATTATTATTATTATTCTGTGTTTTATTCATTTTTTATTGAAATTCACCGTTGACTTGTTCATTATATTCAGGAAATTTGTTTTCATTAAACAGCTCAGGTTAAATGGAAAAATTCTTTTTGCAAAAATCAATCTATTGACTTATTTTTGTCGTCTTATTTGCACGCACTTATGTTTCTGCACATGTATCGTCTGCAGGGTCTGCTCTGGTAATATATACACACAGAGGAAAGGTAAATTTCATCATTTCATATATATATATATATATATATATATATTTATGCATAATTTCTGTGAACCCACTTTTTTGCATGAACGAATGATAAATTGCAATAATAAATCAGTTTTCAATGTTGTCAATATTGCATAAACTAGAACATCTTATATCAAGTTAAATATATATATATTTTTAAAAATGTTTTTCAAATTTACAATATTCAATATATTGCTATTATTATCTTTTTTTCTTTTATTCGAAATATTCACTCATTTTGTATTTGTGAATTTTATTTTTGTACTTTATCTTCATTTTAACGATTTTAAGATTCGAGTCATTTTTAAAAGAATCTTCTAACAAATGAACACTAATGAACAACAAACTGTTCTTCTGATTGATCATTGATTTGTTTTCAAGTGAAATAAATATGCGTCGAAAAGTTTATATTATTATTATTTGAAAAGAATATTTTTCATTATATTGTTGAAAAGTGAACTCGAAATTTAGATGCGTATTCATTGCTGGACAATTGACATCAACAGCTAGTTGGCTTGAAAAAATTTTTCACAATCATCTCAGATAGGAATGCACAAAATGTAGAAGAACAACAATTGAATAATAATGTTGTGACAATAGTTGAGAAGTAGTGAATTTTTGGAAAAGAATTGATGTGCAAATTTAAATTTGTTGTTAGCTAGTTGTTTTCATTTTAGCTAGCTAAACAGCAATACAATGCTTGTTTGTTATTGATTCTACAACAAGAAGACCAGGAAGGTTTGAATTATATGAACTGTTTCAGTTATGAAATTTTCATGTTTAGCTTTTCAATTATGCACTTTCGAATTTTCGACAGTGTACTACATAGTAGGGTTATTTTTTTACTTGAGAAACTTGGCATCAGTCGATAAGTGTCCCGGGCATCCCGTCTTTGGAAACGCATACAGCTTGTATATCTCCATTTTCTTGGTCGATTGCACATCGACGACTACTAGCAGTTGCTTTCATAATTTATTCAAACAACGATTAGCAGCAGCACTTTAAAATATGTTTTCATTCGAATTCATTTTTATTCGCATTTTCTGTTGGATTTCATTGCAAAATAAGAGCATGCTTTAATTTTGGTTGATTGATCAGAGTTCAATGTGCAACTGTACTTTCACTAGAAAACTATTAATGTATTATCTATATATATATAATGTAAAGTGAACTAGAAAGAAGCTACACTGCGTGCACAAGCAAGCCGGATCTTTCTTCATTGAAGCTTGTTTAGCAGGCACAGAAAGCAAGAGAGAGAGAGAGAGAATGACTGACGGCTGAGCTTGATGTGAAAGCGGAAAATGAAAACCAATACACAGGCGTACGTACGTGGTGGCTAGAGAAAGTGAAAGATGGGAAGAAGGTTTTGCAAGCAATTAGAAACAGAAACAAGAGTAGCAATAGGAGGTGAAGGAAAGAAAAAAAAAAGAATTTCTGCATGCATGGATGCATAGAAAGAAATGCAATGATAATGACTGGGCTAGTTGATTGTGAGAGTTAGTGGAATGAATATAAGTGAGCGAGAAATGCAAAGAAAGGATGGATGGGGGGTGGGGGGGGGGGGGGGGGAGAGAGAGAGAGAAAGCGAGATGTTGGCGGCTTGGAGAGACGCTGTTTCAAATAAGAGTGTGGTGAGTTCAGTTGGTTGTGGAGTGAGCGGTGGTCGCTATCGCGCGTCTGTTGACTAAACGCTAGCTAGCGATCGAGATCGATCGATCGCTCGCTGCTGGACCCATTTGATGAAGTGAATATTTTTTATATTTTCACTTAGGCGAACTTGATTATCACATCCAACGTTACAGTATCTTTGTTGGCACCGTGAATCCCGCCCTAAGCAAAAGTAGTGTGCCGTTGCCGATACCTGAGCATTTGCGCGCGTCGCTTCAATTGGACCATGATCGTTCGACTTGTCCGTCGTCGGTGAATTGAAGTCATCTGACAAGAACGAATGACAGGCAAGCTTGTTTAATTTACACATTGTCAACATCCCGAAGCTAGCCAGGGATGTTGTTGTTGTGGTGGTGGTGGTGGTGGTGGTTATATGATAAAGTTATTAATTTTGTTCATTGATGTTGTCACGTTTCTTTTTTTTTTCTTTTGTATACAGATCATGCTAGAAGTGAGGCAAATTTCAACGACGATGTTAACATAGGTAAAGAGCTGTCCGGAAATGAGGCGGCTGCCTTGTTGCACGGCGATGAAGCGCGTGCAAGTCGTGCTGACCTTTGGCAGCAGACGTTGCAAGTATGGAAATTTGTTGATTGTTGTTGTTATTGTTTATGATGATGATTATGATGGTGATGTTGTTGTTTCTGTTTTCTAGGCAGCCGTTGCTGCACAGACCGAAAGCAGTACGACGACCAAGAAGCGGCAACAGCAGCGAAAGATGCAACGCAACGTACAACAAGAACGTCCGGAACGGTCTCTGCTTTGCCTTGGGCTCAAAAATCCTATTCGCAAGTTGTTCATTAGCATCGTCGAGTGGAAGTAAATAGATTGTTTTTTTTTCTCAATTTGTTTATTTATTTGTTTATTACAGACCATTCGAATGGCTTATTTTATGTATGATATGTGCCAATTGTATCGCCCTGGCTGTATATCAGCCATTTCCTGCTCACGATTCGGATCGAAAGAATGCAGTATTGGTAAGAATATTTTTTTTGAAGTTTTCTTTTTATTGTGGTTTATTTTATTTATTGTTTGCTTTGAAAAGAGAAAAATTTATTTGCTTATCCAACCATGGGAGAGAATAAGTCAAAAAAACAGGAAACGGACGGTTGAGTGTATGAGAGAAAATTAAAGCAAACAAACAAACAAACAAACAGTTTTGTTATTTTTGTTGTATTCCAAGAGTTGGTATATGTTGTTCAGTTGGTTTTGCATTTCATTGTGCTATTGGGTTGTGTGCTATTGGGATGACGTTTTTCGACTTTGTCCCGGCCGAATTGCGGCTGGCCATTGATCGCCAGCCGGGGACGGCTTTTGTTTTCCGGTTGATCTGAGGAGATCGATTTCAGCAAAACAGAAAGCAGCACAAGCTTAATCCTCAGCCTGGTCAGAGAGGACCACGACCGCCGCCGTTGCTGTTGCTGATCACACACACACGGGGTGGGGTGTGGGGAAAGGGATATGGGGTGTTGCCTGTGTTGGATATTGTGTGTGTTCCATTTACTTCACTTAAGATCCGTTTCCAAAAAAAAAAAAACACTGCGCCAGCTTCATCCATTGTTGTCACAATATTTTATGGAGACATGCATCCATTGCATGTGTATTGTTGTTTTGGAATGATCTGTTTTGCATTGTACAGCATTTATTCATTGGATGCAAATGTGTTGTGGGGTGTTGTTGGTCTTGTCGTTTCGTTGGCTTTTCAAAGAGACACAATAATGATGAAGCTGAAATTTACGTTCTGCGATCAGCACGATCGATTATTGTTGAGCAAATTTTGATTTTGAGAATAAGAGAAGGGGAAAAAGTTTTTTTTCTTTCTCTCTCTCTCACTTGTATTTCAAATGGACCAATATTTTGCCGACGGTGAATGGAAAATTTGATTTGATTTAATTTAATTTGATTTGATTTGATTTGATTTGATTTCCGTTGCTTTGTTAGTTGTGAAGCATTTTGAAAGCAAAGAAAGTCTCCGTAGTTGTTGTGTAGTGGTGGTATAGCAGTAGTAGTAGTAATACAAGCGGATAGAGACGCATGATTTTTTCATATTTCAATTCAACCCTGGGATGGATATTCTCTCAACTCAGCAGGGCATGGTTTTGCTATTTGTGATCGTATGTCTCAGCCGGATTTTGCTCGAAGTGGGGGCGTTGGTTTCCGGTCAAAATTTCACTCATACAACGGCAAAAATACAACAAATTCATCCAGTGGAAGGAAGCTAGCAAGACGCAGTTAGTAGTGTAGTAGTGCTGGCAGCAGTGTTGATTTTCCTTTTTTTTTTGTCAATCATTTTGGGAATTGCAAACAAATTGGAAGCCAAATATTATGCTCAGATTTTATTTCATTTTATTTTATTTTTACATATATCCAGCCTGTAGTCAATTTGTATTTATTGTTTGTCGGCATGCGCTTTTTTCTGCTGCTTGTTCTTTTCTGTGAACTCTGGCTGATTGAGAATTTGGAATCTGAACTACGTCAACATGAATTTTTGCAAATTTTGTTGCTGTTGTTGTTTATTGAAATAAGAAAATAATAATGTATTGATTATTCTAAATAGAAAAAAAGAAGTAACTTTCTTTTCTTAGCTGTTCATAGTTGTCTGTTGTATTTCTGATGATTTTATACATGGGAATATATATAATATTTGAAATTAAACTTTGACTAAATTGAAAAACCACATTTTCTCAACTGCTGATGATCTCAGTGACAAGCAGACGCACATTTGGCTTCTGGTGGGCGGGTCGATAATTTGGCATGCATGGTCAATTAGTGAACGGCCAACCTTGACATGCCAATAAATTAGCATTGCTTTTTTGTTTCTTTTCATGCGTTGTTGAATGCGAACAAAAGATTGAATTGCAAATTTTACCTTGTCAAACGATTTCATCACCATCATCATCATCATCATCATCAGCTTCATTTGAATGTTTTTGATAAACAGCTGACTTTGATGATGCAACTTTTTGAAGCTTATACTTTGCACGTGTACATGCATGCGTGTGTAAAGTTTATGCATATTTTTCGGAATGTTGAGAAATACAACTGTCTGTGGTGGAGGAAAACAACAAAAAAGAAATTTAACAATTTATAACTTTTTTTCTCTTTTTATTTGCTTGAACCTCTGATGATAATTTTAGTAGGAAGGGTATAGGCGGAGGAAGAGTTGAAATTGATCGAAAATAGCTTTCATTTTCTGTGAAATTGTGTTTCATATGTGAAGATATTATTTTAAATAAACAAGTACATCGATAATTTCTGCAACATTTAATAAATATTGCAGCTAAATGCTAAATGGAAGAATAAATGTTCGCTTGGTTTGTTCAATCATCATCATCGTCAATTTACCTATCATACATATAAATATATATATAGTTGATCCAATGCTAACATCCACGAGTTTGTTTGTTTGTTTATTAAGAATTGAATTTGCTTTTTGTATTTTATTTTCTCATTTTGTCCAAGTTCTGGTGTCAAGTCAGGTGATTGAACAATTTTTTAACAGAAAGGGTGTCGTTTAATTGATTCCCACTGTGCTGCACACTTTGGTCGGTTGGTCGGTGAGGTAAATAATTCGCATCACATGTGAAGAAAATCAATCGATTGTGCGCCCAACTTTGCACAATTGGCGAAATTAAACCAATGAACACACAGCATCATGTCAAGCTAGAAGGTGGTATTGCCTGTGGCAAATTGGAAATTTTAACAAATATGAGTAGAATATTTTCATGATGAAAAAATTGATCAATAAGAATTATACATACTTTTTGTATCATATATATTGGAAGAATATTCATAGCATCATTTTTTATTTATTTAAAATTTTGAACAACAACTCCAAAACAACAATAATTTGCAACAAATAGCCTTCTGCAATGATGTAGTGGAAAATGAAAAAAAAAAAACAGAGAAAGAATATTTGAATTTTGTCATCAATTGAGAGAATAAGGATGAGATCGTGTGTATAACGGTGTTGTTAATGGGTTTGATGGAGGATAATTTGCAAGCGTTGTTGTTGTTGTTGTTGCTTGATCACAGAAGAAGATGTTCAATATTTCAGATTTAAATTTAAAATCAAATGTTTCTTTTGTTGTGGGAATTATTATTATTTCTTTGATTTTTGATTACACAGTGAAAATAGTGTTTTTTTTTAAATAGTAATTGAAGAATGGGATTTTTTTAAATGTAATTTCAACAATGAATCAATGCTATGAGGAAAAAGCGTTCATTGTTCAGTTTAATGCATATGATGATATTCATAAAGAAGAGGAACATTTAGCCGACCAAATATATGTGAGAGTGTGTAATTTTGTTTGTTTGAATGCAACAGTTATATATGTCAATGTATGGAAGTCATTTAAAGCGCAGATTACAGAAAATAATGTGCATCATTTGTGAATAGTGGTGAGGTTTTCTTTTCTTCTTTGAATCAGATTCATTGAAAAGTTATTTGTCATTAGCGATCATTAACGGGCAATTAAGAAATGACGCCTGCATACATTCCATTCTTGTCTTCTATTTTTTATTACTATTCAAGCTTGCTTTATATTTATTGTTTGTCAATTATGATGTTCTTTTGTTGTTGTTGTTGTTATCAGCATGTTTTAAGAAAACTTGGGGAAAAATGAATCTGTGAATAAATAATATAAATGATGCTTATATAAATTGAGTAATGACGAGTAGTAGAATGGGATGCACGTGAAAGTTTTTTTTTATTAATTTTTTCATCTCAAAACATTATCACAACGTAAACTATTGAAAAGCTTGTAGTAAAAAGTGCATTTTTTACTAGCTTTTTTATTTTCATTTTTTCTTTTACTATTTCAGTGGTTGCTTTTTCAATTAAATTCGAAAGATTAAATTATTTTTTTATGATTTGAAAATTGTTACATCTTTTTTGTTTTAGATTTATACTAAACGAATGTAGTGTTGTAATTTTTTAATCAAAAATTTGTGCGAATAAATTAATATATGCACAGAATTTGATTCGCTTTATTTTGTGCAATTTGTTTTTATTTCATTTCTTTTTGGTGTTTTAATTTTAGGAACAAGTGGAATATATATTCATTGTGGTATTCACCATCGAGTGTGTGATGAAAGTTATCGCCTATGGTTTTCTTTTTCACCCTGGTGCTTATTTGCGCAATGGCTGGAATTTATTAGATTTTTTGATCGTTGTCATCGGGTAAGAGAAGTGTATAATATTTTTAATTTCACTGAATCATATTCTGCATAACGTGCGCGTTGTGTTTGTTGCTGGTGGTGGGGGTGTTGTTATTTTATCCCAACGTTCGACTTTCTCTCTGATCGCGTTTGCTTTCTGTCAGCTGTTGCAGCCACACAACATTGAGGTTTTTCAGTTGAGACCGCTGTCGGCATGCCTCATGCTGATGATGAGTCGACACGCTTGCCTGCTAGCTGGCTACCTCGTTAGCTTGCTTGCATCCTTTGAATTCTTATTCAAAGCAGCTTGTGAACAACGATTTCTTTTTGGCTTTTCCCTGCTCCAAGCTAGGCTGAGTTGACTAGCTAGCTAGCCAGTAGTTTGTTTGCTTGTTCTGCTGCTTGCTTGTTTCGAGGATTAGCAGCAGCAACAGCAGTCATCATGTGCGCCACTAGTTGCTCAGCAAGATCTTCTTCCTCGTGCATGCATAAATCATCTTTTTGCTTTTCACTGCTCCTCCTCTTCTATCTTCTTCTGTACATATTACAATATTGACAAAAATAACACGAAATTACTAATTACTATTGATTTATACGTTAAAGTTGAGAATTTTGACGAGAAAATGCTGCAATGTGAAAAAGCAATAGTTTTCATATTTAACAATTACACTATGCATTATTGTTTTCTCATGTAACACAGAAATGGGGATCTGTGTGAAAGCAGTGAAAATTGTTGATTCATAATTGATTCTTAGTACATCAACATCTCATCATCTAGATTGTTGGATTGCTATTGCAGTGCTGTTAATTAAACATTTTATTTAAATTATGAAGGCTTAAAAATTATTTTTGAATCAAATGAATGGAATATATGATGTATTTCTCAAGTAAAGTAAATTATATTAAATTAAATGAACAAATTCAAAACAAAACCAAGAAGAACATTATCAAATTCTGAAATAGTGATATATGTTATTCTGTTTTGTTCTTCTTCCCTTGTCTTATCTATATATGCTTATGGTGTTGTTGTTGTTCGGTGTAGAATTGTCAATTTTGAGATAATAGCTTCGGCTTTCTCAGGAACAGGATCAGGCGGCTTCTTTTGGCAAATGTATCTCCAGCAGTGGCAACAATCGAATGAGAGAGAATTAATATTTGAAATTGGTCAATAATTTGGTTGAATCTGCTTCTCCTCAGGGTCGGACAAGGTTCTCATTATTGTTCGACAATTTATTCAAGTATATTTATTGGTCAATATGGTCAATGCCGACTTGTCTCTGTTGGCGCATATTGTACACGGATAACAACACCTTTTTTTTTTGGTTAACATTTTGTTAGCTTTGCTTCATCAAACAGCCAAGCTGGCCGTCGGTCAGTCGATTCACTAGTTGTTATTATTTAATTGATTTGATTGTTTGATTCACTAGTTCCGTGCAAGAAATGCAAACAAAAAAAATTGAGAAAAATGAATAATAATATTCAGAATAATATTCACTCAGAAATTTTCATGACATCATGACAAGGCTGAAAATATTTATTAAAAAAAAAGAAATAATCAAAAATGCTATGATGACACAACATTGTGAGGTTGCTTGGGCTAATTAATCTGTGCTTAGCAAGCGGTTGACGAAAATTTTCCTTCCGAACGGCAACACTGGCATGCAAACAGTTCAATTGCTTATCAATTTAATGTTCCAAAGTAAACATAATGTAGCATTATTATTAGCATGTAACAGCAACACAATTCTTCTGCCATTTTTCATAGACAACGCAAATTTGGAAATTTGCATTTTATCATCATCATCTTCTTCTTTCAGTTAGTCTGAAGCTGAGCTTGTTGCTTTGTTTACTTTGAACAGTTTGCTTGTTAGAAGAATAAGAATAAGATATATATAAAAAAAGTGAAGCAGCAATTGATTTTAGATTAACAAAAAAACGACGTACAATACAATAATTGTGCACTGATCAAAAGTATATTATTTCCACCTTTACTTTCGTCTTATGCTCAGTGAAGCCGAATAAAATTGCATAATTTTTCATATTATAAGAAAAATAATTTGTTTTTTTTTAATTTGATAGATTTTTTTTTGATGTTATTGTCTATTTTGTATTTTCAGATTGATCAGCACTGCTCTGTCGACGTTGAATATTCACGGATTCGATGTGAAAGCTTTGCGTGCTTTTCGCGTTCTGCGACCGTTGCGACTGGTCAGCGGCGTGCCCAGTATGTTTTGCCATGGGAAAATTGTGTTTTACACTCATGTCAAATAGACAATAGATGTGCGTTGATTTTGATGCTTTTTCCAGGCCTTCAGGTTGTTTTGAATTCAATTCTGCGTGCAATGGTGCCTTTATTCCACATTGCCCTTCTTGTCCTGTTTGTTATAATTATTTATGCGATAATTGGTTTGGAGTTGTTCTGCGGCAAGTTGCACAAAACTTGCGTTGACCAGTGGACGGGTGAGTGTAATATTGATTAATTATTATTATAATAATTAATTTTGCAAAATTGTAGGCGAACATGTGCCTGACCCTGGCCCTTGTGGTGAAAGCCATACAAGTTTTCACTGTGATCGTTCGAAAAATCTTGTCTGCACAGAAAATCACACTTGGCCAGGGCCAAACGACGGTATAACAAATTTTGACAATTTCGGCTTGGCCATGCTCACCGTATTCCAGTGCATCTCACTCGAAGGTTGGACGGATGTCATGTATTGGGTAAGAATTATTTGTTATTTTTATATTTCTTTTTTGTGATTATCCACAACTGTGAACAGGTGAATGATTCTGTTGGACGAGAATGGCCTTGGATTTATTTCATCACTTTGGTCATACTTGGCTCGTTTTTTGTTCTAAATCTTGTGCTCGGTGTGCTGAGCGGGTTGGTGGAGAATTTTCTTTTTTTCTTTTCTTTTATTTATATATTTATTTTGAACAATAATTGAATTTCAATTTATTATCAGAGAATTTTCCAAAGAACGAGAAAAAGCTCGCGCACGGGGTTTATTTCAAAAATTTCGAGAAAAACAACAGCTCGAGGATGATCTCAAAGGCTACCTCGACTGGATTACACAAGCAGGTATGTATGTATGTATGTATGTTATGTACTTTATTGTTGACAAATTAATTTCATTGTTGTTGTTGTTTTTTTCAAAATTTTTTGTTGTATTTATTAATTTTTCCTTTTTCACATCAACAGAAGACATTGACTTGGTCAACGAAGAAGATGAAGAACAAGAAGCAATGGACAGAGAAGGTATAGTCAAGTGGAGAATATATTTTCTCTCACTTGTTATTTTTTATTGTGCAAATTTTTTATTCAGAGTTCGGTGCCGATGGTGAAGGCGGTGAAGAGGGTGGCTCGAAAGAGGAATATCAACGACAGAGTTGGTTTTCGATGAAAATCAAACGCTTGAAAAAGCTGAATCGCCGTTGCAGACGCTCCTGTAGACGTATTGTCAAATCTCAGGCATTTTATTGGCTAGTGATCGTGTTGGTCTTCTTGAACACGATGGTGCTGACTTCAGAACATTACGGCCAGCCGGAATGGTTGGATCATTTTCAAGGTTTCTATTATTTTTCACATGCATATGCAATTATGCGTTTTTTGGTTAATTGCTGTTTTGTTTTTTCTTTGTCAGAAATTGCCAACTTATTCTTCGTTGTTCTCTTCACGTTGGAAATGTTCCTCAAGATGTATTCACTTGGCTTTGTCAACTATTTTGTAGCGTTGTTCAATCGATTCGACTGTTTTGTGGTTATTGGTTCAATTTTGGAATTCGCCCTCACCTTTGCCGGTTTGATGAAGCCGCTTGGCGTTTCTGTGCTCAGATCAGCACGTTTGTTGCGAATTTTCAAAGTTACCAAGTAATTAACAAAACGAATAAATGAATTATCATTTTTTTTGGAAATAATTTTGTTTTTTTAATTAAATTAAGATATTGGAATTCGCTTCGCAATTTGGTTGCTTCGTTGTTGAACTCACTGCGCTCTATTGCTTCGCTGTTGCTTTTGTTGTTTTTGTTCATTGTCATATTTGCTTTGCTTGGGATGCAAGTATTCGGTGGCAAGTTCAACACCATTGATCCTAACATGAACAAGCCTAGAGCAAATTTCGACACTTTTGTACAAGCGCTGCTGACGGTGTTTCAGGTATTGTGTTGTGATTAAGAAGAGATTTTTTATATTTTTCGATTATTATTATCGTTTTATTTCAAGATATTGACCGGCGAAGACTGGAATGCGGTGATGTACAACGGTATAGCAGCGTTTGGAGGCGTGCATTCCATCGGTGTTATTGTTTGCATATATTTCATTGTGCTGTTCATTTGTGGCAATTATATTCTGCTGAACGTGTTCTTGGCTATTGCGGTGGACAATCTTGCCGACGCTGAATCACTGACTGCTGCGGAAAAGGAAGAAGAAGGCAAACGTGTCAACGAAGCGGATCCGGATGACGCAATGGTCAAAGTACCAGCAGATGAAGATGCTGTGTCGTAAGTCATTACATTTTAACTTGCAACAAATTACAACTTATACAAGTTATATATCATCTAGAGTGGAGCAGTTCCACGAAAGCGGTGAGGTGAAATTGCCATTCAACGAACCGACAGGTAGTTAACAATTGCAGTTAACTTTTTGTTTTGCTGTTCAACAACATCAATGATTGGAATGAATTTGCATTTTCAGACGCAGAGGATGAACATCTAGCATCTGGTGATGAGGATCAAGAAAGAGAAATGGAAAATCAGTCACAGTTCAAGCCAACTGCTCGTCCTCATCGACAGTCTGAATTGAACTTGCCGAAAAAGACCAAACCTATTCCTGATGCATCTTCATTGTTCTTGTTCTCTTCTACAAACAAGTGAATTTATTATTCACTGTCTCTGAATGCACATATACATATTTATTTCTTTTTTCAGAGTACGCATCATTTGTAACAAAGTGATCAATCATTCCTATTTTACCAACTCTGTGCTAGTATGCATTTTGGTATCCAGTGCAATGTTAGCTGCCGAAGATCCTCTCCAGGCTAGCTCATTCCGCAACGAAGTATCCAAATTTGTTTAAATTTTAAATTTGAATTCAATTTTTTTTTTCATCACACTTTCTCTCTTATTTAAGGTTCTCAACTATTTCGACTATTTTTTCACTACCGTCTTTACAATCGAGATTTCATTGAAGGTACTTGGTGTAAACGTGATGATGATGGTGTGAAAGTTAATTTCACCGGTGTTGAATTGCAGGTGCTTGTTTATGGGCTCATTCTACACAAAGGATCCTTTTGTAGAAATGCTTTCAATTTGCTCGATATGTTGGTGGTCGGTGTTTCGTTGACATCATTTGGACTGAAGTGAGCAGCAGTAGTAGTATTAGTAGTAGTTATTCTGTTCAATATAGCATTATTGTTTGTTTTGTCCAGGAGTGGAGCAATCAGTGTGGTGAAGATTCTTCGTGTGCTCAGGGTGCTGCGACCGTTGAGGGCGATTAATCGTGCCAAAGGTTTGAAGGTATTGTTAATTACTCTGTTGATTTATTTTCTTTTTCTATATATATATATATTTTTTTTTTGAGAAATTTATTCATAAAAAAATAATAATTTGAATTCGGTTTGGTGTGTGTATTTGGGTGTTCTTCTTTTAGCACGTTGTTCAGTGTGTGATTGTCGCTGTGAAGACTATTGGCAACATCATGTTGGTGACATTCATGCTGGAATTTATGTTCGCCATCATTGGTGTGCAAATTTTCAAAGGCGCGTTCTTCAGATGCACCGATCGAGCCAGGCTAACGGCTGAAGAATGCAAGTGCGTTTCCTTCAGAACAACTATCATTTTTTTTCATATTCCATTTTGAGCTTTTGTATTTCAATTTTGAAATTCAATACTCATTTGCTTATTATCTTTATTAGAGGCACATTTATTGAGTTTGAAGGCGGTGATGTTACAAGACCACATGTACGCAGCAGGGAATGGACTAATTATGATTTCAATTTTGACAACGTTCAAAATGCTATGGTTGCACTTTTTGTGGTGTCGACGTTCGAAGGTTGGCCCGAGTAAGTCAAGCACTTCATATTATTTTTTGTTGTACTTGTTGAATTTATGAATTACATCATATTAATAATAAGAATAATAATTTATTTTATTAATGTTGTTATTTGTTTTTCACAGCTTGCTACACGTTGCAATGGATTCCAGTGACGAAGGCATCGGTCCTCAGTACAATGCTCGTGTTTCTGTTGCTATATTTTTTATCACCTTTATTGTGGTGATCGCCTTTTTCATGATGAACATATTCGTCGGTTTTGTCATTGTCACATTCCAAAGTGAAGGTGAACGTGAATACGAAAACTGCGAACTTGACAAAAATCAGGTACAAATTTCACCTCGCAATAATTCGACACATCTACTCAGATATATGCAAATACATTTTATTAATTTGTTTTGTTTCAGCGTAAATGCATTGAATTTGCACTTACTGCCAAGCCTCAACGGCGCTACATCCCGAAGAATCGATTTCAATATAAAATTTGGTGGTTTGTCACTTCTCAGCCGTTTGAATATGCCATATTCATCATTATAATCTTGAATACACTTATTCTTGGAATGAAGGTAAGGTTTTCTTTTTCTTTTTATTTTCACAAAATTAAGGAAAGAATATCTGTGTCTATCTATCTAATTTGTTCTACAGCAACAAAAGCAAAAAAATTGCTTTGTATGTTTAGCAATTATTTGCAGCTATGGTTTCTTGTTTATTTTATTTTTTTTCTAAATTCTGCACTTAATATTTTTCAAGTGAGAAATGTGATTTTCAGCATTACAAATCCAGCGCTGCTTTTGATGAAGCTCTTGATGTTCTAAACTTGTTTTTCACTACTGTTTTTGCACTGGAATTCATATGCAAACTTTTCGCGTTGACATTCAAAGTAAGCAGTGCTGAGACTGGAATGATCGCGTGTTGTTACTCTCCCATTCACTAACTAACTGATGTGCACCAGCATCCCGCATCTTTCCTCTATGTGTTTCTTCTTATTTGAAATTTCACTCGAAATTATTTCTGTTATTCCACTTGGACCGCGCATTCTTTTCTTTTAGCTGTACTTGCATTTTTCCTACTTACCGTATACTTGCTAGTTGGGCTAGATTTCAAAGCATTCAAATTGCAATTGAAATCAATTAACAAACAAAATTTGAATAATCATCTAATATTGCGTTGCGGCGCAGTGTCAGTGATATAATGATAGTGCTATTGTTACTGATAAAAGATCGGCAGTACTGATTAGTGATGATGATTGGTGGTGTGATGTTCTTTTTTTTTTTGCTTTTAACCCCATTGCTTGTGCGATTTTACAGCATCACAAAATGACTCGCACGTTTGATGACGTTTTGGATACGATGAATTTAATATTTACTGGCATTTTTGCCATGGAATTTATCCTGAAAGTGATGGCCTTTCGATGCAAGGTACTACTACTACAAAGCGCAGACATTGTTCATGTTGTGAACAAGAAATTTTGTTGCCTTGTTGGTGTTTTGTTGTTTAGCATAATATTAGTGTTGTAATGGTCCAGTGTGCACGTTTATCTCGACTCTGTACTTCCTTTCTTCGTCTCATCCTCTCTGTTCATTCATTCTACGGTGAATTTTTGTATTGCATTGTTTCGCATGCGCTGCATGCTTTTAGTATATTGTGTACTGATTGATTTGTCGTAGTTGTTCTTTGAAAATATTTTATGATATATATTATTTCACACAAAAGTAATTTGAAATTTCAATTTTAGAATTATTTTGGTGACGCATGGAACGTATTTGATTTTATCATTGTTCTCGGCAGTTTTATCGATATCATATACGGCAAAGTTAGCGTACGTATTGGACAAAATGCAAAACTAATTCATGAAAGATTCAATTTATTATTTTAATTTAACCTTTTAGCCAGGTTCCAATATTATTAGTATAAATTTTTTTCGACTATTTCGTGTGATGCGATTGGTGAAATTGCTCAGCCGTGGCGAAGGTATACGCACTTTACTGTGGACATTCATGAAATCATTCCAAGCGCTGCCTTACGTAGCTCTACTGATTGTACTTTTGTTTTTCATATATGCTGTCATTGGCATGCAGGTATTTATTAATTTATTGTTTTCATTTTAAAAGAAAAAAATAAGAATTTTTTTTTTGATAATTGTTCACGTTAGATATTTGGCAAAATTGCGCTCAACTCCAATACGGAAATTCATCGAAACAATAATTTTCAAACATTTCCATCGGCAGTGCTGGTTCTGTTCAGGTATGAAGTGGTGGAAATTTGTTTGAATATTAAATTTTGTTATATATTCACTCTGTTTGTTTGTTTGTTTGTATAATTTGAAGATCAGCTACTGGAGAAGCTTGGCAACTGATAATGCTTTCTTGCGCAAACACACCAACCGCGATGTGCGATCCAGAGTCTGATGACCGTGGTCAACCGTGCGGAAATGATTTTGCTTATCCATTTTTCATTTCATTCTTCATGCTCTGTTCATTTTTGGTAATTTTTCAATAACACCAAGTGTGAAGAAGCTATTCTAATTTGTATTCAATATGCAGATTATCAATTTATTCGTCGCTGTGATTATGGACAATTTTGACTATTTAACACGAGATTGGTCCATACTGGGACCGCATCATTTGGACGAATTTGTCCGACTCTGGTCAGAATATGATCCGGATGCCAAGGGTCGTATCAAACACTTGGATGTGGTGACATTGTTGCGCAAGATCTCGCCTCCGCTTGGCTTTGGCAAACTTTGTCCTCACAGGCTTGCTTGCAAGGTTGGAGTTTTTTTTTATTCTTGAACATCAGTGTCGAGTAAGTGAATAATGGGTGTGGTATTTTTGAATTTGCCGCCTTTTCAGCGTTTGGTATCGATGAACATGCCGTTGAATTCAGACGGAACCGTATGCTTCAATTCGACCCTGTTTGCGTTGGTGCGGACAAATTTGAAAATTTACACCGAAGGTAGGCTTGTTTGGTCATAATCATTATTGTAGTCGGACAGTTATCAACAGTTTTCAGAAAGGCCATTTTTGTTTCTGAAAAAGTCGGAAAAAGTTGAATCGCAGAGTTTAGGTAAATTTTTGAAAAACAACAAAAAAAAACGCACAGTTGCTGCTTTTTCTTTGCTTTCTTGCGGTCATGACTGCTGTTTGTTTATTTATTTATTTATTTATTTATTCATTTTCTCTAACACGGCGCAAGAGAGTGGCGATGTTTCTGTTGTTGATTCCACTAGAGACAATTGAAATATTAATATATACATATATATATATATATATATACATATATATGTATAGTTTTCGCAATGCTACTACTACTGCTGTTTCTGTTGTTTTATTGTTTCTGCATACTAACAGCATAAGAGAGAGTTAGCTGTGTTTTGATCGTTTGCTGAGGCGCTCTGTTCTTTTTTGTTTGTTTGTTTGTTTTTTAAATAATAATAATAATATGCAGCATTTTACAAAAAAAAGCATTGCCATGCTATTGTTGTTGTTGTTGCTGCTGCTACTGCTGCTACTGCTACTGCTGCTGCTGCTGCTGCTGCTAGGTGCATTTGCGCATTTGTTGTTGAGCTTATTTGAAAAATGCTTGGCTTCGCTTGGCCAAGTTGGTTTGCATTTTATTTTGTTTAAGTTTTTTTAATTTTTATTTTATTCTAATTTTTCTGTTGTAATGGATGCAAGCAGCAACACACATTCATTACTAATTTCTGTTTTTGCTACTACTAAGTTTGGAAAGTTTGTCGTGGGCGTGTGCGGTTTTTCTCTTGAAAACTGCTCGTTTTGATAATTTTTGCTTATTTATTTTTGCAACAGTGTGTTGGAATTTAAAATTTATTATTATTTTTTTTTAATATTTAAGTTTCGAGCAACATTGAAGAAGCTAACGAGCAGCTTCGAGCTGTGATCAAGCGTATATGGAAACGAACACCGCAACGTTTGCTCGACGAAATTGTTCCTCCGTCTGGACGTGAGTATTTTTTTTTGTACCACTCGTAATTTCTTTAGTTGATCGATTGTGAAAATGAATTTTAGGCGACGACGAAATTACCGTGGGAAAATTTTACGCCACCTACTTGATCCAAGATTACTTCAGACGATTCAAAAAACGCAAAGAGGTAGAACAGAAGGAGACCAACTTGCAAGGCAACATCACCATGTCGTTACAGGTAAGCAATTTTTCTAAGGTCAACTATGTTTTGGTCAGCAACAAATTGTTTTCTGACTTTCGAGCTTTTGATGTGCTTATTGTGTTTTTGCATGTGCTGTTGCTGCTGCTGCTACAGGCCGGCTTGAGAACATTGCACGAAATTGGACCTGAAATCAAGCGCGCAATTTCGGGCAATTTGGAAACTGACTGGAGCAAAGAATTCGAAGAACCACAGCACAGGGTAGGCGAAAATACTTCAAGCAAAAAAAAAACGGACCAAAATTCTCCGCTGGTCATCAGTCACATTGGAATTTTGCAAATTTTTCTAGCGCGACCATTCGTTGTTCGGCACGCTTGTTCATGCTTTGCAAGCACATTACAAGCCGTTCATCGAAGGTAATCTGGCCAATCCTGCTTATTCCAATGTCAATGGTGATTTGAAATCACAAGAAGGTGATGATGAAGTTGAACAACACCAACACCAGGAACAGGAACCCCAACACCAACATCAACAACAACCACAACCACAACAGATGATGATGATGTTTAAAATGAACGATTTAAAGTCTCCGCCTGTTAAAAGTGACCGTGACAAGTGAGTTGGCGTCTCAAAATTGAGATGCTTCGTTTTATTGTTACTTTAGGCTTTTTTACATTGAAGATGCACTGTAAAAGCTTATTTTAGCCCCGAAACCGCGCCAATCACTGTTGTTATAAATTGTTGTAAGTGCATGCGATTTAACGATACTTTTTCTTCTTGTAGTTTTGTTTCGCTTTGCAGTGCTCAGTAGCCGGAAACATCACACACACACCTTTTATTTTAATATTTTTTTTTAATGCATATTTTTGTTTGTTCTTTTTTTCCCTTTTTCTCGTCTTTTTTTTCTTTTGATTTTTAATTTATTCACACTTATTACAATATACTTTTGTTGTTCACTTTTTTAAAAATAACTCTCGTTTATTGCTGTGCATTATTTAGTTAGATAGAGTGGTGATGGTGGTGATTGGGATCGGTTTACAATTTTCCATGCGAATGTTTGGTTTTTTTTCTCATTTTCATATAGGATCTCTGAATTCGAATCCGACGAATCTGTATGCAACAAACCTGAACGGCGTTGTAATTCATTTTTCTCCAACATACGTCGTCGAGTGGACAGCATTGTCTCTCCATCGATGTGAGTGTTGTTTTGTAATTATGATTTTTTTAAAATTATTTTCAAATTGTGCAGAATGTTGTTCGACTCAGACCATGATTCGTCTGAACATGAGATGCAAGAACGTGTGCGATTTGTTCCGCGTGGTTCCAAGCCTACCACCGGCTTGTCGTTTGAAGGTTCTCGTTGGCTTCCGCGTAAATTGTCCTTTCGAAGAGCACCAATTGGTGCTGCTGTGAGCAATTTACAACAAGGCAACAACAAGAGGTTGCAATTTTCCAACGCGATCGTGAGTTACTATTATATACATTTATACATACATACATGAATGAATTGAATTTTTGATAAACAATGACATTTTTCATTCAAGATTCTGGACGACTCAGATCCAGATTCTATAATGCATCCGGAAAATGTAGTCGATTTAACTGAATCAGGGGATGATTCAAAATCTTCAGTATCACCTCCACTGGAACTTCGAGACGACGGTAAGTTGGTTTTAATTTCTATGGATCAACCAACTTCTATCCTTCCGTAATATTTATTTTATTGACTAAATGTCACCATAGTTGACGATGATCTTTATTAGAATTGAATGAAATTTTGCATACATCAAATGCAAATTTATTTTTTCTTTTTGACAACAATGAATACATATTTACGTCGTTTCAGCTTATTATCTCGATGGTATTGATTATAATACGTGGAGGCCGGCACCGATGGGTCAAGGTGTGCGGTTGAGACGTCGAGGCAACAATGGTCGTAGAAAGTCCCGTTCTATGCCGTTGCCTCATGATCAGCGAAATTATGCTGATGTTCTAGTTGAGAAGGTACAGTTTTCAAAGTAGTTTTATAGTTTTAATTTTGGATGAAGAAAAAAAAATTTTTTCTTTTCCTAGGTACTCGCTGATCAAGGCCTAGGCCGGTATGCAGATCCGAATTTGATCAGAACTACACAGCTAGAAATAGCTGAAGCTTACAATATGACCGAAGCACAGATGCACAGTGCAGCTCGGTCTCTTATGCAACGTTCTCCGAAATATTTTGAACACATGGGTGGCCAACGCCCTGCGGACATCAAGGATTTTAATCAGTATTCGAAAACTGCCCTTTTGAAACCACGAGAAATGAACAACAGCGAGGATGTGGACATTTCCGACGACATGAACATGTTCATGTCAGTTGTGTGACGTGGCACTAAAATGACTATTACAATCCTTGGTTTCATGCCATTATACATTTACAACTTGGTTTGAATATTATGATGAACGAATACGGTGCTGTTTGCTGCTACCTTTATTTTACCATTTTTCTCCTCGATGCTGTTTTATATATTTGAAAAAAATATTTTTCACAAGTTGTCCCGGTTGTTAATTTGTTTTCTTTACTTTTTTTTTCATTTTTGTATCTTATTTCCGTTCTCAAAATTGAACGGTTAACTTTGCTCCTTGTTGCCCCTTTAGTTTGAGCTCTTCTACTACAAATGCTGAACTTGGTCGACATTCTACGGTCAATTATTGTAGACAAGAGCGTGGATGTCATTTTGACCATGTTCATTCAGAGCTGTTGTTTTTCTTTTTGTTCATTTACATACAGTCTCATATCATCAATTAAAATGAATTGTTTTCTGAAAAAGATTCACACACACAAACAACTTCTTGCATTATACCACCAGAAGTGGAAATTGCACAAGGCTTGCTGCGTAAAATTATCTTTTAACTAGAAAAAATACCTAGCATTCTGGAGAAATATTCCTACCCATACTGTGAAAAGAGTTGTTGTTGCTGCCTTGAATATTTATTTCATTTCAATCCAATATTCAAATATAAATGTTAATTTTTTTAAATTTGTTTTACATTCATAGTTGTTGAGGATGAGTTAATTAAAAAAAATTGTTGTATTATAATTTTGTATATTTTTTTAGTGATGAGCTTTTCTCGTTGTTTGCAATAACTAACTATTGGCTTTTTGATTCAGTACTATTTCTATTTCCGTATTTTCAATGTAACTGTTAATGTTCATAGCGTTTAATTTCAGGCGGAAAGTTGGATTAAAACAGGTCGGGTGCTTATGGATAGCAATGTTTCATTGCGCAGTGACAGGTATGCATATAATCTATGTAAGATTGCATGAGGTATTATTCAAATTTATGAATTGTCTAGTTCTACAGGAAATCAGGATAAATAAGTAGGCTCTTGTCAGCAAATTTCTGCTCAATAATTGATGAACGATGAGTGAGCACAGTTTCAATTTAATCAATCGATGATTCTTCAATTGATCAGAGATCATTTCTGAGATTAATTGTATATATTTAGTTGGAAAAATAATGGTTAAGCAAATAGGTTATGAATTTAACTTTCATCAGCTTCACCGTCTACTTCACAAAGCATCAGCAGTTGATGTCATTATGGCAACAAACTGATCTATATCAAAAGTGAACAACTTTAAATCCTGTAATTATGATTAAGTTGGAGATTTTGGAAGTTGAAATTCGAAGCGTTTTTTTGTACTGATTTACGTTTACTGTTGTGTTATTACTTCACTTGCTTGGCTAATCTGTTTTGAAGAGCAAAAAACAGTTTCAAGGATAGTTCAAATCAATATGATTCAAGTTTTTGTTATCTGAGGGATTTATGATGACAAATATGACCGTGACCAACATCGGCAGAGCATTTTTCATGATATCAGCCAATTATCTTGTTATATCTCCTGCCTTTATCTGCTGTGAACAATCTAAATAGATAGTTGTCTGTGTAAAACTGTGAATTATTTTATGCAAATTTCAAGTATAATGATCAGTTTTTCTTAGTCGCGCTATTTTTTTGAAATCAACAATGAATGGCAACGTTATCGATTAATTTTTATAATTTTTTCGAATTCAGCAAAAAAGAAAAGATGTGAAAAAAAATGTATAAAGCATACAGAGTCAAGTTAAAATAAACTTATTATTATTATACTAGTAGTAGTATTATTATTGTTGTTGTTGTTAAATAAATAAATATTATTATTATGAGGTATTTTTCAATATAAGCATGAGCAATTATAGATTGATTAATTTGCTTCTTTATTTATGAATGACAATGCAAAATGTCTATCTATCTATCTGTCTATCTATGTTCTCTATGTCAGTCGATCCATCGATGACGATCACCTCCAGCATTCATGAATAAGAAATTTCGAAATAAATAAAAATACAATAGCATCAACTCACGCATGCTTGTTGTGTTTGTTTGCTTTCAAAGAATGGAGAGGATTTTTTTTTAAAAACTGATGGAATTTCTTTTTTAGTTTTTTAATCTATAACTCAATAATCATTATCTTTATCTTTATCTTATTCAACGTCGTTATTAATGTTTTTTCTTCTTTTTTTTTATTAAAATTCTTTTCCTTTTTATTCAATGTCATAATTGCAGTTCAGATGACAATTTCGAAAACGCAGAACTGTTGTTCATTATGCAGTAATTAAATAAATTTAAATGAAAAAAAAAATTGGATGCTGTTTTGTGAAATGTGATGGTAAATTTTAAATTGCATCAAATTTAGAAACGCAGTATTATTTTATAATTGAAAAAACTTTTTTCTCCGTTAATTTCATCATTTTTTACCCTCCTCAGCAGCTTAATAATTGTAGTAGTGTGTGGTGGTATTTTTGTTGTGCTGCTTATATTCCAAACATTTACCAAAGTAATGAAAAATCTAAATAGCACAACTCCCAGATGCCATTTTAACTGTGTTGTTCAATTGAATGAATAAGTTTTTCAAAAAAGGAAAGTTTCAGCTTTTTTCTATGAGAAGCGTTTGAATTCAAGCGCCCCAATGGTCAGCAAATGATGAATCAATTGACTTGGTTTTTATTTAAATTTTGTGAAATGTATTCAGTGAAATATTAATATTCATCAAAGTAATAATCAAATTTTTTATTTTTTATAAATCAGCAATCAATTTCAACATATAATATATATATATATCAGTGTTATGAGAGGAAATTGATTGAAAATGCCAATTTTTACAATTGGTGCGAAGCAAAGATTGTATCAACAGCAGCGCAGGTTATGCATTATAAATTGACCCGAATAATTATTCAAATTCATACTTGAAATGATCAACAACCAGAACAAAGCAGAACAGCATAAACTGTTTGTTCAATGCAAATTTTTATGCAATTGCAGAGTATACAGTTTGGAAGGGGAAAATTTTGTCTGAAGGCTTCAACAATACAATAGTTAGGCTAGTCGATTTCTATATTCATCAATTGAAAAAAAAAACTCTTTCCAAATAACAAGTATGCAAAATTAAGTGTGTGTAAAGTTGTTGGAAGTTTTTATTCTTGCAATTCACAGTTATTACAATTCAATTGGTTCAACTTTATTCAATTGTATTATTTGTTTCGAAAAAATTGATAAACTTTTTGTTGAATAATATAAATTGATTTAATATTTATTTTAAAAAATTATTTTTCAAATATTCATCACAGACGCACGCAGTTATCATTGACAGCGTCTGACGATGGCATTTTGTCATTTCTTTGATTACACTTTTCACCATTTTCAGGCTAAAAATTCTATTTTTAAAAAATAGCGTGAAATTATGTTTTATTAATTTTTCTCTTCAACTGTCCTCCTCCACCTCCTCCACCTCATTCTTTCCCTCTGTTTGCTAGTTTTTTTTAATTTTTGATCATTTTCACATTTCTCAGTTTTCTTTTCCAATAGCTTCAGTATTTTATTTATTATTCAGAAAAAAATATCCATTTCTTGATCATTGCTTTGCATGTTGAAGCATTTGCATTTGATTGGGCAGTGATAATTGCGCTGCTCACTAGCGGATAGATAGATGAACAAACAAAGCCGGACAAAAAGGTTATTAGCTTGTGTTCTTCTTGGTGGCGCTGTGTTCGTTTCAAATAATACAAATTCAGTTGGTTCTTCTGTGTTTTATTTTATTCACAACCGATTCACTGACATGCTTATAGCCAATTGTGCACTACATCCCTACTGCTGTATTGTCGTTTGAACGAAAAAAGCAATAGCTTTTCTTGCAACGCGGCTTTTCCCCTATCTCATATTCATTATTATTATCATTATCCTTATCATTATCCTTATCTTAAGACTTTCTCCCTAGCACCGGCTACACGTTAAAGCAACTGCAAAAAGCAAAAACAAAATGTTGGTTTGTGCTATTTTATCATTGCTATTAACTACTGTGACGATTGTTGCCAATGGCGCCAGTGAGCATGTTCAACTACAAGGTATGAGGAGAGAGATTATTTATTTATTTATTTATTTTTTCAATAAAGCCCAAGCAACAATACTTATACAACACTAGTACGGTAGTTCTGATGCAAATTTTTCCTTTTCTCTTTTCTTTTCTGTATGCTTAATATTTGTACAAGATCAATTTTACCACTTTTCTCTCTTACCCTTTCTCCTTATATAGC
Organism: Trichinella papuae; assembly: GCA_001447755.1. Lineage (NCBI taxonomy): Eukaryota > Metazoa > Nematoda > Enoplea > Trichinellida > Trichinellidae > Trichinella > Trichinella papuae. The sequence goes on along the minus strand of JYDO01000127.1, from coordinate 21,946 downwards.
TTCTGTTTACTTTAAAACAGCAAATGCTATTTGAATTAATTTCAGTTAGTTTCATTTCGACTTGTGCCTTGTTCATTTCAGCTTACAATTAAATCAACACTTTGTTATTTGAGATATTCCATATTTGAGGGTATATTCAATTATGTGTTTCAAATGAACAAATCAAATGAATCAAGCTCAAGCTTTTTGCATTTCAACAAATACTGACTGCCACCGTTAATGCATGCTGTGTAATTTTTTTTCTTTTTACTCTTCTTGCCCCTTTACCTCATCTATTATTGTTTTTTTTCTTTTTTAACCATGCTGACAACTGCACGATTGATCACATCATTATTTGGGATAATCCCTTTTGCAATTTTGAAAAATTTCCAAAGGTTTAGTTGTTGGATTTAGATTGTTTTTTTTTAAATTAAATTAAAATTTCAATATTCAATATTGAGAATTAATTATTCAGGGGAACAACTTCTCTCACTCTCTCTCTCTTTGCACATTTCAGAGAAACGTGTCTCAGAATTGTTCGGCAAACGAACCTCAAATGAGGATGACATGATCCTATTTTTGGCCAACATCAACGAAGAAGAGATGCGCATGTTTTTGCAGAGATTGTTGTTCGAATGGAGAAGAGCCCGGAAATATTGGAGCGAGTTGAACGACGAAAAGCTGACACAAATGGAAATTGGCAAACGCATGTCAGAGCTATTCGGAAAGCGCAGTGAACGTCACCATCCCAGCGATGGTTATTACAAAAAGCGTGTTTCAGAATTGTTCGGCTAAATTCATTATGTAAATCTTTATTTTATTTTATTTGTTAAATTTAAAAGCAGAAAAAATTCAAATTTCAACATGCAATGACTATTATTGGCAATGGCGTAAAAAATATCCATTCATTTTTTTTGGAAGTGCTTTTTGAATATTCGACGTATTGTATGTACGCTTTCCACCGTTTGCCAATAAATTGTCTTCTTATGGCCTTTATGTGCGTGCATGAAATTTGCCATGCATAAGCAACGAGTTGGTCAGATGAAGTTGCATAAATGCTGACATCTTCAAATGGAAACTTTGATCTATTTTTTGATCAAAATTTACATTTTTATGCAATAACAATTGACCAGCGCCCGTTTCTCACGACAATACGGATATGCCAATCTCATCATGCACAAGGTAAGCTTTTTTCGGTTAAAATTTGAATTTTATTCAACAAATTGATTTTCTATGCAAATATTGTTTCAAATTGAGTTTCTACTGATAATGAACAAGGATATTGTCTCTTCGGCATCTGCTGAATGTAAATTTAATTGAAGCATCACTTCAGATAAGTGAAATAGATAGTTGCTTGTTAGTTGTGGAACGACGCGTGCTGCTGCTCTCAGTTCATCAACAAGCACCGTTCTTCCACATGCCAATTTCTGAATCATCACCATGAACACAACAAACAGTTCAAAAATAAATTAGGTAGATACTACTTCGATAAATTAAGTTTATCGCTGACATATAGATACAATACGTTTATTTTGTCTGTTGAAATAATTTCCATGACGTCTACTAACATTGATGACGAAAATTCACTCCCATTCGTAAGATATTATTTAAATGTTTTCTTTTTGAAAAATTTCCAATTTATTTTAATTATCTATTGTTTACATGTCAAATGACATGTGTTAAATTTAAATTTTTGTACCTCTGTAATGATATTCATACCAAATTTCATTGTAAGATATGCATGATTGATTATTGTTGAATAATTTATTTAAAAATTAGCGTATAAATTCAAAATTAAAGTGAACTTTATGATTTGACGCTTGTATTTTACAATTTAATAATTACATTTGTATTAATTTTTTGTCTATGATTGAATCTTTTGAAATTAAATTTTAAACAGTAGAAATGAAACATGAAAACATTTAAAATGCAATGCATTTTTATTTTAAATTTAACCATTTTGTCTGTGTGCTTATTATGTTAAAGATTGTTCGATGACTTTTTTCCACATTGACTCTTCGTTGAACTTATTAATAATATAAAATAGTGGAATAATAATTGAATTTCTTTTTACAATTTGCTCCATCAAATGAAGGTGTGCATTGACAAGGAAACATTGGTAATTTCTTGAATGAAATAAGTTGTTCCTTAGCTTCAATATTTTCAATCACATAAATAATAGCTTCGGTGATAATTTTTACACTATAAATGCATGAATTGATTCTCCATTCGTATTAGTTATTAATGTATATCCACCTCCATTCACATTACATTTGCATTAATTTCTTTTCATCTTTCATGAATGATGCACACAATTTTTGTATAATGAAATATTTTTTTTTCATTATAGCTGTTTTCAGCTGATGTTTGAAAATGTTAAACAATATAATTAATATTATTTTACTATTAAAATTGCAAGCGTTTCTGTATCTTTTATGATTTACAAGTTTGATAATGAATAATAAATTCTGTAAAAATTATTTGTTTGCCTTTGTAAACTGTATGAATTGCTAATTCTGCATGAATTGTACAGATTTGAAAATAAATAAATTTAAAATAATTAAACTATTAGTTTTCTCTTATATATATGCATATAATTAAAATTATTTAACAAAGAGACAGGTTTATCATTTGTTGTTGTATATTTTCAATTTTTCTGCTGTTGTTAATGCTAATTTTTGTAATAAGAAACATTTATTATTTTTTCTTAAGTTTTTACACAGTTTGCACAGTTCTCGATTATTCTGTTGATTAATTTTATAATATGCAATTTTGATATTGTTGTTTTTTTGCATGAAGAAGCAATATCAATCAGATGTGACAAATTGTCTTCTACTTGTTGAGTTGAACTGTAGAGTCGTTGAACAACTACAACATATTGTTGTATACAGTTGGTTGGTTGGTTGCTAAGATTGGTAGGGATACTTTTTGTTGAGAACTTTGCAAAAGAAACATTGACGTAAATCGATCAACTTCCAATTAATTCGCCGCCAGTTAATTCTTTTCCAATCGACCGTCGTCAGTTGCTTTTGCTAGAAATTTATCGACTTCTTTTTTCAAATTATATAATTGATAAAAATTTTTCTATAATTTTTAATTGAAAAATTGCCCATCACCAAATAATAAGACTTGCACGATCATGAACAACTTCAGGCATGTTGATTAATTGTACATATTGCATTAAGGAAAGGGATTTATCATAATTGAAACACAACAACTGATTAGCATAATAATAATTGATGCAATTCATTCAATTGAAATATTGCTTTCTTTTTTTTAATAGGTATTTCAATATAAAAATAAAATTTCTAAATATTTGAGTAAAATTGAAAGTGAAGAAAAGCTAAAAGTGTTACGTAGAGAAGGGCTTTTTATGGAACATAATAATAATTCATTACATCAATTTTGCGGTTTATTGTTTGAATGGAGAATTGCTTGTTGTTTGAAAAATTGCAAACCATTTTTAGCGGCTTGTTTAATCTTCAGACTTGTCACGTCAGATGTTGTTGCTGTTTAAATGCATGTTCAAATTCACTGTTCTCCCCTCCTCCTTCATCAAGTCGAAAAAGAGAAAAGAAAAGCCTCTGCATGAGTGATCAGTGAACAAACAAGTGAACAAGTGACAGTTGCATGGGGCCACTGCATAAGATGCTTCTCAGAGATGATGGATTATAAATATATATTCTTCTTATTATTATTCTTATTATCAAACAAAATGTCGACATTTGCGATAATACACTTACTTATTTGCTTTGCTTTCTTTCATGTAATTTGAAATACGAAAAGTATATTTTGATGATCTTCATCTTGATGAGGGGTTTGAAAACATGTCTCCTTTTCCAGGTGAATCAAATGGTGCAGTGCATATTTTCATTTCAAACCAATTTTCAAATTATTTTAATTTAACCAATATTTTAACCATTTTATTTTTAACAAAATGTGCAATTTCTTTTTTCAATTGTTTTGCAACTCACAAAATATCTTTTCAATTTTGCAACATGAAATTATTCAATAAATATTTCATTGTAAAAAATTATTAATTTTTTATAATCCTCGAAAGTTGCGTTGCAAAAATAATGATTTCATAAAGGTTTTGGTGTTTTCTTCCGTTGAAAATGTCCTTATTATTTATTACAAATTTTTGCTTTAATAAGTTCACCTACAGTTTGTTTGCTGCGTTTGGATGTAGAAAGGTAAAATCTTTTAAAAATCCATAGCTGAAAGCCCGTTGATCTGAGAAATTTGCAAATGACGTCAAATTTCAAATTCTCATTAACAAAATACATTGAAACTATTATTAAATATATGCGGTAGAATAATTTTCTGTATTGCTTCCGTTAGTTGTTGAAAGTAAGCCAAGATGTTGAACTTGTATTTCATATATTTCAACTTATTTCAGCTGATTTACAGTGCGGAAGCACGCAGTGTATTCTTCCAACAACTGTAATTTTTAATATTTCAGCATTTTTGATTTATATAATTTTTACAATTCACATTCAATTTCAAAAGGTTTTAATTTTTTGTGAATTTGAGCTTGTTCAACAACACGAAATCCTTTTTGTATTTAAACTGAATATTTTTCATTGCATGAAGAAATAATAATGAATTTTAGGTTTTGAAAATTATGCAAATTATTAATGTTAAACAATAGATTCCATTTCCTTGTATGTTTCACTTGATTTGAAAGGATTTTCAATTATTAAAATTAAAACCTGCAGAGTGTGGGTGAGAAAAAAGCTTAAAGAGATCTAATGGTTTGTCCATTTGTTGCCAAACGACAAATGAATGCTGCTCAACGTTTTAATTACTGATGGACAGATAACATGGTTGGTAGCATCGGTGTGGAAGAGTTTCTTTTCAAGCGCCATCTGGTGTCATGTTACAATCGACGGCAAATGGCGGCTAGCTAATTTCACTGCTAGCTCACACACACACACACACACAGACGTTGAAACAGACACAAACACAGACACCGACACAGACAGACAGACAGACGGACGGACGGATAGACAAACAGCTTCAACGCTTTATCACATTTATCTGGATTAATTCGTAAGTTTTAAACAAAAAAAAAACAATCATTCAATTGAAATTGAACAACGACGCATTTTGCTGAATTTTGTCGAAATATTTCTTTACCATTTCAATTTCATGATTTTATTAATATTTCACTTTTTATTATAACGTTTGATATTTGGTTCATTAATTCTTTTTATACAAATTTAAGTTTTCCTATTCTCTTCTATCTATCAACTCACCAACGTTTGTCTATCTAAAATAATGCGGGATTTGTTATACACAATTTCTCTGGTGCCAATTATTCTACTTAACTTTGCCGAAGGTATGCAATTCTTTCTTGCGTCTTATATTCTTATATTATTTGCATTTATAATTTGCATAATGTTTAGCATTTGGTCAGTTGCAGTGTTTTTGTAAACAAACCGATTGTGCCTTACCTAAATGCAGAAACACGTGGTCATTGCTCAACTTCAAGCATACAGGTACGTGAAAGATTCTTTTTTCATTTTTATTTCAAAAAAGTATATATTTGTATGTTATTTTTATTTTTACTATTTTGGATATGAATTTTTAAATAAGATGTACCTATATTCAAATTTAAATATGTGTCAAAATTATGATAAAGTTTCACTGTAGGCAAACAATTGTTAGCTGAGTTAGATCTGTTGTTTTTACTGAAGAATCTCATTTGTCAGGTTCTTTGTGTAACAATGCGATGTTTCTTATAAATTTTTTTTTAACAATTAACTTTTATGCTTTTCATATTTTTTTTGGTGAGGTTTTAAGTTTCAGTTTAAGTTGTTCAATGAAAAAAGATGAAATTGAAATATCAAACAGGCTATAAGTTGTGCAAAAGTTGTTTCAAAGGATTCGACTGAAATTAGCTAGTTAGCCAGGCAGTAATAATAAATAGCTTGTAACACGGGCCATATATTTGAATTTATATTTGCCAATTAGTAAACACTGCGCAATGTGAGCAACGTTTTCTTAGTTATCTTATCCATTAATAATACAATAGAATGGATAAAGGCTGAACAGCAGCACACTGACCTGACGAGCACAGAGATAAATTTAACTACGGGAAACGAATTTATTGCAAATTGAGCATGTTGAAGCAAATTCAATTAGGAAGCCAATGGGAACAGCTTTATCATCTGCTATTGAAAAAAATGGCAGAATTGAAGAAAAGCATCATCTGCTTTAAAAATTTCATGCTTATAAAGAAACTGTTTCATTATTGAACACTAATTTATTTATTATCTGGTTATCGATTCATTGTCCATGACAAGTTGTGTTGTTCATTTGTTATAATAATTAGTGATCTAGTACAAGATATTTTTTTATTTTTTATTATCATAAATGATGTTTGAAAGTTGAGTGTTGGAATTGTTGAAAAGATTTTTTGAAGTCATATAGTATTATTATATAGTCACATAGTATTATTGGATGTGTTCGATTATTTCATCGTTGAAAATACATCCACACGTCAACGACCGAAGTGGACCAAGAAGAGCATTGATTCAATAATGTATTACCATTGAGATAATGGCGATGATCGACTTGGACTCAATTGGACTTTCTTCTTGTGTAAACTTGCCTCATTTAAAGCAATAATGCCATTGCTGCTTATAATAATAATAACAATAATAATAAGTAGTATTTTCAGTTCAGAAACTTCGCTTTGTGCAAGGTTCTCTTTCAACTCCTTCGACGAAATTAAAAATATTTTCTCTTTATGTACAAGTGGAAAAAAGCTTTATTTGAAAAATTAGTTTTTCTCTTTTCAAATTTCAAAGCAAATTACCAAATTAATTAAGAGAATCTGAATAGATTAAGCAGTAAATTCATTTTATTGTTCATTTTGAATTTGCAAATTAGTATCGGTGCAATACATTACAATTGGAACTATTGTATTTCATAAAAGGTAATCTTTACTTTCAAAATTATAATATTTTGTATCATTTTCTGTTTTGATTTTGTTCATATTTTGTAGAATTTCCATTACGTTTTTCCATATTATGTAAAAATATGTTTCAATTTATCAATTCTCTAATCAAGAGATTGCATTTAAAGTTTCGATTGCATTGATGCTATTATTATTGATTGATATAAGCATGAACAACGGTATAATTTCTTTATGTTGTTTAAATCTAATCATGCGCTATGACTTTTGAATATATTTTTCAAAAAAAGTATATATTCATAAACATGGCCAACGCCTGTCTGCTAACGAATAGCAATATGAATGCATGTCATTTTTGATGAAAACAAATTTTCGGCAAAAATACAAATGCAAATAAATATAGTTTACTTGAAGTACTTGAAATGAAGTTTATTTTAATCAAAAGTTTGGTAGCGGTGTTATGCAAATGAAACTGCTCACCTTTGTGTAAAAACTTTTAGGAAATGCTGTTCAAAAGTACATAATAAAAGTTATTAATAATTTATTACTGATGGCTGTTAATCAAATTTGCAATTTTATCGTTCACCAGTTCCGTATTTATCATTCGTGTTAGTGTGTATGTTGAATTTTTCATTACAAAAGCTAATGCCAAGCTAGTGATTGAAAACAAAACTATTCTCCATGTAAATTGCTTGCACTTAATTGGATTACATCTGAATTGAATGCGATTCTGAAATTGTTTAAATAATTCACAAACAACATAGTTTGTGCTTGAATTGAAAAATATTCACGCTTTTATTAACAACTGAGGCAATTAGTTTCATTTCCATGACACAGATGTATATTTCTTTGAATTGCTGATTTTGTTTTTTTGTTTTTTGTTTTGTTTTAATTTAATCTAGCAAATAAATAAATAAATTTAAATCTGCGGAATGATTTAATTTTCTGTTGAAGTGCATTTTTTAAAAAGCGTAAATTCATAATTTTGATTATTGACGTTGACATTTGAAAAATAAAGGAAAGGAAAAACTGACAGAGGTTTGAGCATTTTTTTTCATTAGTGGAAATGGGGAAGAGATTAAATATTATTTTTTTTTCTGATCATTTGCATCAGTTAGCAATTTAGCAAAAGCTGAATGATTGTTTTGTGTTGCGTTTGAAATTCAAGATAACGTTTGAAATTTCTTCAGTTTGTGTGTGTGCTTGGTTATTGGATTGACAAAGAGAGGCAAGCGGACAGTTTAAGCAGATTAATTAATCGTTTATCATTATTGACTATTTATCTTTTGAAAGCTAGCCGTTTTCCGTTCTGTCCACAGTCGATCCGCCAATAGCCAGCCGGAGGTGACTTGTGTCTTTGAATTACGCTTTTGCCTTCCTTTGCTTTGCTTGAGGTCTTCGCGTAATTGGCGCCATTCTATCAACCTCAAGCTACCTTGAATCATTTTCTTTCAATTCAACGCTAATCGAATGTCAACATTGACAGACAATCACCATATACATCGACCAATGTAGCAGCATTTAAGCATCAAGCTTAGCTATTAATGAAAAAGCTAACCGCTGCAATTACCCTTCACCCGCAGGCTTCGATCAAATTTCAAATTTGCAAACATAATTTGCGATGTTTTCAAATTTTCTATTTACAAAAGTTATACAAATTTGATTGATTTTAGTCGTGTGGTTTTCATTTATTTATTTGCTTGTTGAAATTGATTGTTCAATTAATTTTTGACAATGGCAGTGATTCATTGAATCCAAAAGAAATTTGCATCAAATGCTACTACCATTAGCCAATTTCGAGTTTGGTGTATGGAAAGAAAAGTTTTTTTGTAATTTTTTGAAATGCACATTTTTCTAAACGTGAAATTGCAATATCATATTTTCAAATTAAATTTGAATAGAAAAAAAAAGACAAAACTGATTGAGAAAATATATGTTGTTTCAGAAGAAGCGACCAGCAGCAGTTGTCACGAAGATGTGTATAGAACGGTGAACAAGTGCTTCCAGAACATTACCGCCTGGGAAGATGCTTGCAAATGCGGCGGCTTTGACTGCCAAAGCTTTTTGCACTTCATGCGTCGCTTCATTTCAAAATTTGAGCTTCTCTGCGAAAGGGAAATTTTCCATCACTACACTGGTGAGCATGGTGAAATTGGTGGTTCCCACGCAGACGGGCTGGACGATCTAGATTTCGATGACATCCAAAAACCGAATAAGCATCTTTTTCTGCTTGTCATCATTCCTCTTTGTGTTGGTGCCTTTGCGGTTATTATGATTTTTCTCAACTACCATTGCAAGATGTGCTAACAACTTTCACCGTCGAAGAAGCACAAAGCTGCTAGTTGTATTTGCAAGTTTGATTTGTCTTTTTTTATAACTGCATCTCTGCTACTGGATCAAAAATTGCATGAAATTTGCATGTATCTTGGTTCAAGGTTTGGCATTGTACAGTCTGAAAGCGTGAAAAATTTTGTTTTCTTTAGAAATTTCAAATAAAAAAGAAGAAAGCCCCCTTTATTATTATTATTATTATTACTATTATTATTATTCATGAACAGGTAAGAGAGTGAATGAATGAATGAATGAATCAATGCGATTCAATTTTTTTTCTACATGGCTAGCTGATGTTCCAATTTTGAACAGCTAGCTAGAAAAGTGTTTCAGCAAGTTATTCAATTTAAGTTCTGCTTGCTCTGTTTTGGTCTACTGCTTCACCTGATAATGTTACTTTTGTTTTAGTAAATGTCCAAACTCCAGCTACGGAAGAAGAATGTCGACTTTTTCCACAATGAGTATCATCAGTGTTATCTGCTATTGTGTAAATTTTTAGCAACTTATTTATCTAGCAGCATTTAAGCAAGAAAATTATCAGCAGAGCAAACAACAGAAATAATCGGTGATTAAGTGAATAATTATAATTAATGAAAACAAAATATGAAAGCAAGTTTGAACTGAACTTACATGAATTTTTGCTTTTTGCAAAAATCAAACTCCATGCCGTAACGTTGCATTGATTATTGTTTCATAGTTTGCTTATTATAATTATTCTTATTATTATTCAATTGATGCTAGCTTTTTCGAAGTCGACTGATTTCCGTGTGATTGTGGTAAGTGAGTTTCAGTTGAAATGGCAACGGAAGAATTCTGATGATACCATTGGGACTGATGACACGGATGACAAGGCCAAATACATAGTGTCATGCAAGAACGAAATACGTCAAACAAAAAAAGGTGAAATTACTTACAAAGCACATGAATATTTCAATGAAAATTTCGGTCTCATCTTGCGCAGCTTGTGAATAGTAATAATTGCAGGATGTTGATGAAAAATGGTGAGAACAGTTGAATACTTTTGACATTATAATGCCGAATCCATCATTATTATTCTACTATTGTATCTTTTCTTTTTTACGGAAAAAAAGGTAAAGCAACAGCTCTTTTGCTATATTTTGCTTCACTACTTGTTAGTTTAATTTCAATGTTTATTAATTGATTATGATGATCTACTTTTTATTCAAAGTGTGAACTTGATCTCGATTGAAGCTTGTATCAAAATGAAAAATCATGTTAATTGAATGCTTACAGAAATTTTATTTATAGAGCAAAACAGAAAACAAAGAACAAAAAAAGCAGAACATTATTTTACTGTTTAAAGCGGTTGTTGTTAACTGCATGAAATAAATAGGGCGGCGCAGTGAGGAAACTGTGTCGGCTTTTATTAAATGATATTTTCTTGTTTGAAAGTATTTTTCCGGTTAAATTTAAACAACAACTTTTTTTTCTAAATTATAATTTTGCCAAGTTTTCTTTTTGCTTGTTTGTAGAAAATGAAAAGCATGCTTTTAAATTTTAGACTTCAAGTGTTGTTGACATGCATGATTTCAATTTTGAAATGTGACAATTTTTATCACTTACAAAAAGTAATGGTTTATTCATTAAAATGATTATAATCAAAATATGTACAAAAAAAAGAAAAAGTCATTTGTAAAATTTGTTTAGCATGCTCAGTTTTACTCGGTTTATTATTTATTTTTTTTTAACTTTATAATAACACATTTTTGCAGTGTTTCAAAGGAACTTTATGACCGTTGAATGATTTTCTTTTAAGCATTACTTTTAAGCATCTTTGCATATTTCGATTTTATCTTATTTTTGACAAAGCATGTCGAAATTTATTTTGAACACTCGTGTTTGTTGAACTTTTGAATAATTTCATTGATTTTTACTTCACTTTCTGTACATATTTTATTGGCATTGTTGCTTTGAAAAATGGAAATTTTTTCAGCAATATTTCAGTTTTTTAAAGCTATGCGCCTGTGGATGACAAAAAGAATTATGGACATGATGATTGTGCAATTTTCCAATAAAAACACTATTTTTCGGTAATAACTTCCACAGTTATTATGATAATGTTAACAATTACTGAAAGCGGATTTGAAATGTAAGCATTATGCATAAACTGGTTGCATTTCCGCTGAGTAAAATATTTGACCTGCTTGATGAAAGAAAAGCTTTTAGCTTTCGCCATTTTCTGTTGTGTAATAAATACATTGTAGCAGGGTTGATGGTCATCTCGTCGATCGTCTATGGAGAAGCACTTTGCTATCATTTGTTTTATACTCTTCAGCTCATTAAATTTTGGTATGAACAAATTCCAATTGATTTTTCTTTTCTTTTATAATAAGAATATTGTTGTTTGTTTGTTTGGTTGGTTGGTTAGTTTATTTTTATTTTAAATAAATGCTAATTGAATAATTGCATTCTGTTTTTGCATAATAATTTACTTGCAAAAAATATGATTCAACTTCATTTAGTATTTTCTGAAAAGCCCGGCATTTGTCCACCTGTTTTAAAGAGCACAGTTGAACAGAGGATCGATAACTGCTGGAAAGATTATGATTGCTCAGGGGAGCGAAAATGCTGCCAAACTGTTCTAGGCAATGGATGCTTGTTTCCACTACCAGAACCGTCGATAGGTAAAATTCATATGCATATTAATAAATTTTAAATTTTTGATAAAATACAATAACACATGTTAATCTTCAATTCAAACTATATATATGCAGAACGTTTACTTTTTTTTGATAATAAAATTTAAGTTCATTTCAAACGTTGATAAATGTTAATCAAGAAACCCAATAATAATTCTTCACAATTAATTTGAATAAATAATAATAAACTTTACTTTGCTTGAAAAAACAACAAGCAGAAACTGATTATTTGATTATAAGCTAGCTTGTATTAATTGAAGTATCACTGTTTTGCAAGAATGTTTTGAAGCACAGAAATCATAGAAGGTTTAAGTCTGAAGATGGATTCAATATTTGATAAATTACTTTGGATTCATTCAGGTGAAACGAAAATAGGAATCTGTCCAAAATTTGCGGGCTTCTATAAAACTTATCGAATAAACAAATGTACTAATGACAAAAACTGCATTGGCATGCACAAATGTTGCGATACTGCATTCGGAAAGCGCTGTCTGCTTCCTGAGTTACAATCAGGTATGAATTTACTTTTTCCATTTATTAATGCAAATTATAAAGTAAATTTATACTGCTGTTTCAGTTAAAGTAGAAAGTGCCCAATCCACTGGCATTTGCCCACCAATGATTAGCAGGAAATTGCCACACGCATTCGACCGATGCCAAGATGATCTCCAGTGCGGTAAAGAGAGGAAATGTTGTGATACTCTAAATGGAAAGATGTGTCTTTTGACAGAAAATACTAATGACATCAGTAAGGAAATTGTGAACAAATATTTTTTTAGCATACAAAATTTACATATAAAAGCATATAGAAGAGAGTTGAACATGTTGAATAGACTAATCAAATAAATCGATTTATTAAAAATCATTTCCATTTAGATGCTGAAAGAGCTGGAATTTGTCCTGATTACTCTCCTGGAACGGGAATGCTGGTTTACAGATGCTTATACGATGCAGATTGCCCTGATTTACAAAAATGCTGCAACACACAGGAAGGAAAAGACTGCATTTTGCCAAGCAAAGCCATGGATAGTAACCAAGTTATATTTTTTCACGTTTAATTATTATCTTTATGTTCAACTGTTTCAGATATAAAACCTGGGGCATGTCCACTTTACATTCCCAAACAGCAAAACTTCGATTTTCAAAAATGTACAACAGATAATGATTGTCCAGGCACAAGCAAATGCTGCAATAATAAGGAAGAAAAGGTTTGTCTCATCGCGGAAATGGAATGTAATATGAAGATGATGTATTTATTTCGTGCATATTCAAAATTTATTATTTTATTTTTCAGATACTGAAAAACCTGGAAACTGCCCTGCATTTCATGGACCGCCTGACGATGTGGATGTGCTTCATAAGTGCAATGATGATTATGATTGTGCAGAAATGAATAAATGTTGTGAAACCGACAAAGGCCGTGCTTGTATTATACCAGTGGAACTATCTAATGATAATAAAATGAAAAGTAATTAAAATCCCTAAACAGTTCATAAATGTCATTGATATAATTATTATTTATCAGATGAATTTCTCTGCCCGGATGGAGAGAAAACGGCAATTCTGTGCGCCAATCAGAGTGTTTGTCCTGCTGGTCATTCTTGCTTTCGCAATTTCTGTTGCAAAACTCATCAAAAAAAACCATACACAGGTAAATGAATGCACTGTAGCGTGCTTTAGCAATGTTCATTAAGTTTTGGTTATTTTAAGATTTGTCAGAGCGACCTGGTCTTTGTCCAGCTATGATCAACACTGCAAGCACTGCTCAAGATTTTGAATGCTATCTGGATAGTCACTGCGGAGAGGGAAAAAAGTGCTGCGACACACCGTCTGGAAAGAGTTGTTTGATTCCAAAAATATAATTGTCTTTCAATGCTATCAATAATGGAATATTACATAAAAATGCAAAAAATAAATTTTTCAACGAGAACTTTATACATCATTTTCTTGATTCATGATATCAAAGTGCTCGCTTCATTTAAAAAAATAATCATGTTTTCCCAAGAATTAATCATTTATGTCTTTATCACAACTTTCTCCTCTCATGTAAGTCAAACATGTGACTCTTTGCATTTACTTTCGCGTTGATCGACGCTTTAATACGTTCGTGGAATATGGACTTTTAGTGTGGTTATTACCAGAGGGAAAAAATTTTGAATGCGCATCTAAGTTCTTATACTAATAATTTATATTTAATCAATGCGTTATGGTTGATTAATTATTTGAATACGTTTAGAAATGAACTGCGCACAACGTCATTACGCACTGAGAAATCCGCTATTCCTCCCAAGGCTATGTGATTATGCTATTTGCATAATTTACTTACTCATGTTCGACATTTCAGAATGTTCTCTTCACGGCCGGTTATTCACTACATGAAAGTGATGATCACCAGTCAACTAGACCGTTTACGTCTACTCTCCATTATCATAATAACAAAAAGGTACGTGATTGTTCATGATTGCGCTCACTTTTTATGCTATTATGTTGCGTTTCAAGGATTTCAGCATTATTTCGTTTTAAAGCTAACACATAAAAATTCCCATGCATTAACCATCAAATTCGCTTCAGTCCACTCTCATATAGAACTATCTTTATACCGAATTGCGAATGCTAATGCATACTTCAAATGGTAGCTTAGAAATCAGCTAAATCTCCATGTTAGCAAATTTCACAATTACGGAAGAAAAAAAAGTAAGGTTGTAATTGATTGGAATTAATTATTCCCATTTTGAATGAGCCTTATTTCTGAACTACAATTATTCAAACAAATTGGTTAAATTAAAATTTCGTTAGCGAAGGATCTGTAATAATTAAAGAAAAATCAGGAACAATTGTTATTGTGATGTATATTTTTGTTTTGCCGAGAAAATGAAATTTCTGAATATAAAAAATAATAAAACATTTTTTCTGATACAGTTAATTGGCATCAAGTTTTTATTTGCTTTCCTTTAACCGCCGTTAAAAACCTTTTCTGAAAGCGTCTTAATCGGCAATATCTCGACAAACACTCCATTATCAACTGTGGAGACATCTTTGTACATGTCATTTCTACTTCGGTGATCGGCTGAAATCATTTTTTGGAAAGATTATTTTTGAAAAATTTGAAATTTTATGTTATTTTTGTATTGACGAAAACCTTTCGCCAAAAATTCTGCTTTTTTCATTTCAATGGTGAAATTAGGCAATTTTCGCATGTCATGCAAACCTTCTCCGTGATATATCCAGTAGTGTCGAAATAAATGGCCCCTATAACTGGCTTATTGCATATTTCAGTACAAGGTAAAGCTGCTGGCGTGGAACTTCATTACACTTCAACCATGATACGCGGCTTTACGTAAATAAAAATCTCTCAGCTCTCAAATACCGTATATCTTCAATATTTATCCACACATACAATACTTTTCAGTATTTGGCAATCAATTTTATCTTCATCTTCGGATCATTTCGATTAATTTCAAAAGATTCTTTCATGTTTGGTAGAAATGTAAAAGAAACGGTTCAACTTATTGATTTTTTTAATTATTTTACCACAATTGATGCAAAATCTCAACACTGTTGCTTTTAACGTCAATTAGTACCTGATTATCTTAAAGTACACATTGGAAGTTTTTTTTTCGTTTAAAAATTAATCATTCCGTGGAATGAAATGTTCATTATTGTCATCAAAATTCATTTAATTTTTCACTGATACCCAGCATCCAGCTTCTCGTACTTATTTCTGTACTTATTCCAATGACTGAATTCTTCATTGAAATGCACATTAAATACGGAAGATTCTGATCGAAATAAATTTCAAATCGAAATAAAAATAAATATATTTACAACTTTTAGCAAATGCAATCGTTCATGTGCAGCATTTATTTGAATTTTTTGATTTATCTGCATATCAGTTACATAGCACAAATAGTAGACATTTCGGGAACTGCCACGAAATATTAAATGGTTTCTTCTTAAATGGAAACAATTTAAACGTTATGTTGAACAATTTACACGTGCATGTATTTCTATTAATATGCAATCGTTGATTTGATGCCAAATTCGCTAAAATGTCTTGTTGATAAATGTGACATGCATAGATAAAAAGAAAGTAATATTCCAACAGCGTAGTAATTAACATATCTCAATTTGAAAGAGTCTTAATTTTGGTCGGTCATTATTCAAGGAAATTGGTTAGATAAAAATTTCATTTTAGAAGGTGTCTGTAATGCACAAACAAAAATCAAGTACAATTGTTCTTACAGTATATATTTTCGTTCTGCCGAGAAAATGAAATTTCTTTATATAACAAATAAAAAAACATTTTTTCTGGTACAGTTATTCAACAGGAAGATTTTATTTCCTTATAATTAAGCGGCGTAAAATCCTATTCTGATAGCGTTCTAATCAGCAATATCTCGACAAATACGCCATTGCCAACAGTAAGTACATCTTTTCACATCTTATTTGTACTTCTCTGAGTGATTGAAATCATTTTCAGGAAAAACGTTTTTCACCAATTTCTAATTTTATGAAATTTAGCCTCTGTTAGTTTTTGCGGATTGAAACCCCTTTTTCATAAAATTGAGCTTTTTTATTTTAAATTTAAAGTGGCAGTGTGACGACCAGCCCAATTACCGCACAATAACAAACCGTTGTATGGAACTTTCTTTAATGATATGCCATAAGATTCACGTGAATCAGAATATGTCTTTCAGATTCGATACAAAGTCACACGGCAGCGATATGTTGAACACTTCTACATCTATTTATTAAAACGATAGCAACTTGTATCACAAAGAATGACACAAGCAATATCACAAGCCATGGAACGCAAAATGGATCTAACACTTTCATGCACCAACATCTTGGTATCGTGGTTCTTATATATAAAAATATATATTACTCTGATCCAATGACAGCAACCAAAAAAAGGCAAACAACAATCAGCATACAAAACTAAAACTCATGCAGACTGAACAATGGTAACCAAAGAAACAATCAAAAAATAATGCTGGCAAACAACAATAACCAATCCAAAACTGTACAATAGTTTTCGCTTTGAATACGGGCGAAGATACAACCTGATCATTCCGGCCCGTCACAATTAATGTTGGAACAAACTCCTCCGTTTCTAACAATAGGAATTATCAGAAAATTGTCTGTCTGATTGAGCATAATTCAAATATTAATGCAGCCTAAGCTTTTCATACTCACACAACAACATTTGTGAATGGCAGGTGATGGGAAATATGTTATCGTATTTGTGTTTAATGTGTGTTATATGTATGAATTAATTGGCGTTCTATTCATAATATAATGAGCTCTGTGTTGGCAAACAAAAATGATTCAAAAAAGAAGATCATGGAAAGAAAGACGTCACAATCAGAATACACAAGTTCGAGAAATATGCAGCCATTTAAGTTTTTCAAATTTTCTTCCTATGTATTTTTTATTATCTACAAAATACTGAAGTTGTTCTGCTTCAGGCTATTCTAAAGGTTGCTAGCCATCACTTGCAACACCTGCAGAATCATGTAACGAGCAACATGACAGTGATTTGCTATCACAGTTTCAGGTTTTCCATGTTAAAATGATTACAACATCTATAATTCTACTTCCAATTTTAGTTTTCAATAGATGAGTAAACACTAGTGCAGTCCAATGACGTAATTTCAAACGGTTCATTTATTATATAATAATAATAGTAATAATGCATCGAAAATTTTCATAAATCACCTACGTACATGCATTGCTTTCTCCATTTGAATAATCAATAACAGACATTGTTTGATTTTCAACTAGCAACTAACAAACATGCAAATTTTTCAATCAGTACATTCTCCCCAAGGGATTATTACTTTTAATATATTTCAGGGTATTATTCTATTCAACGCAGTTAGTATACATATTTCACCATTGAACGGCGTGCTACGCAGCAATGGATGCTAGCAAGCTTTTTCCCTTGCCGCACATCATACCTAATTCGTAAGTTGATTCATTTTCTTTATCGTGACGCTTTATTCAAGTTGCTGCACAGTTAGAGAACAGGTAAAAATTTACATCTACTAGAAATCAGCTCAAAAAAACAATTTATTTCAACGAATCTAATTTCTTTTAAATATGGAAAGCAACTTTTTATATTCCCAGCGTAGCTCAGCTAAATTGTTATTTAAAAAACCCTGCATCACCCAACTTTTACTGTGATCAACATCAGTGATCACCCTACTGAGCATTGCTCATAACATTCAGTTGAGCCTTCTCCATTTGAACTATAAGCTGTCGTGCTTAATTTTTAATACATAAAGATTTGCATTGCCCAGTCCAGTCCAACTTCACCAACTCACCCCAAAACTACATCCCGTCATCTGAATGTTGTTTGACCAGAGACTCAAATCGGCATGCCTATTGTTTTACCGCCGGTTTAGCCACCATACCAGCTTGCTGGTAAAATAACTTCCTCTTATTGTGTATGAAGTATTTAGTTACCATCGTAATTATTCCTGCTTTTGAGACATCGACAATAGGGATACTGGCAATGCACTTTATTTTACCACCCTTGTCATTATTCGAAGATGCTTTCTGTCCCTCAGATGCGACGCATCTTTCCCACCCCATTTCTCCTATATGCTGACCAAACTTATTGCTCCTTTACCTACCCCAGAATGTTTCCACGCCCAAATGAACAGACTTATCCAAAGACAACTGTGAAAAACCTGCTTCAAAATGATGTGCTGCACTTTTGCTGGTGCAACACAATTTCCCATCTTGAATCATCACCAACAGTCAGTGCATTTGCTATGCCAGAAATCCAAAACTGTGTGCTCCTATCACGTCAACAGACTGCTCTGACGTCCTCTTTGCTGAATCACCGCCACTCTGTTTCTGACAGCTTTCCTGAAAGCTGCTGGAAATACATCAGTTATCTGATTGCTTTATTAGGCTCTTAGATTTGTAATTTTTGAGCCGCTTTTATTACCCTTAGTTCCCTATTTATTTCCATTGTTTGAACCAATTTTGCAATGTCGGTGTTTTGAGATCTGTAAGACTCACTGCACCCTAGCTATGATCTTCAAGATATCCAATCAACATTGCTGTGCTGTTTTCTTCCCTTTAGTATTATGCATGTTCCAATCATTTTGTAACTTGTCCCAGCAGTTTTCTGAAGCTACGTTGCCAACGAGTGATCACTTCAGAGCAGGAAACGATATGCTAAAAATGAATATCAGACGCTGTTATACCGACGTAGAAAAGTTTCCGTTTGTCGTCCACCCTCAACGCTATCGTTTCCTTCAATTCCATTGTTAAAGTATATTCAGTTATTTTTAGAAAGTTTAATGCATGATGTTATTGAATTTTCATATAATTTCTGCGAAATTATTTGCATACTGCTTGATTTTTGCATAACATATAGTTTAAATAGAAACGTAATAATTTCATCTTATAATAACGCTTTCCACTATATTTACATTATTGCTATATTACTGATGGTGAAGTAGGTTGTTTGACCAAAGGCAAAGTAATTTCTCATTTGCATTATTTACTTAGTGCTATGCTACATTATAGAATGTCTTTTACTTCATGGTCAGTTAGTCAGTGCGTCAGCATAGTAGCAGGTGGTCAACCGCAGTATCATCTATGAATAAAAAGCAAGTGTTAGTTTTTTATGTTAAAGTGCTGTTGCTTTGTTCATGTTGCTTTTATGATTTCACAAATTTGTTACTGAATTGTTAATTTCGAAAAGTTATGAATGCAAATGATAATTCTCATAATACGTGTTATCAACCATCATTTTCTGTTATAGATGAGAGTTTTTTAATCTTTTATTAATGTGATAATCAATTGGAAATATCCAATAGAAAGCTTTTTACTGTAAATTGCTTGCTTTTTCAGAATTAACATTACACTGTTCCTCGTGTGAAGCTTTATGTATCATTTCAATTGTGAATTTATTCACTTCCTCAACCAGATTTAAGCATTTGTTTATAGCGCAACTATAGCATCTGACTGTTTTCTTTTCAATAAAAAAAAATTATAATTCTACTTGGCCATTAGGTAAATTAAAATTTTGTAATGCAATATTGCATCACATATCTCTTGTGAATTGTAATAAACGCTATTAATGCTATATAATTTTCAGTTATTTTTAGAATCTTTCAATGTATGACGTTAAAGAATTTTCGTATACTTTATATGAAATGAATTGCATACTGCTTGAATTTTGCATAACATAACGTGTAAATAAAAAGGTAATAATTTTGTCTTATAATAACGTTTTCCACTATATTCACATTATTACGTTACTACTGATGGCAAAGTAGGTTGTTTGGCCAAAGGCAAAGTAATTTCTCATTTGCATTATTTACTTAGTGCTATGCTACATTATAGAATGCACTATTCTTCATGGTCAGTTACTCGTTGCGTCAACATTGCAGCACTTTGTTGACTTCATTATAATGTATGAATGAAATGTAAGTTTTATTTTTTTTCAAAAAGAGTTGTTGCTTGATGCATGCTATATGCATGATTTCACGGTTATGCTTGTTGAACACTAATGGGTTTCTCTGTTATTACTATTATTAACTTTCAGCTTAACCACAATGTATGTACCAAAAATTACGTATTTCAATGCTGATATATTTTGCTTTCAGAATTTACTTGACTTGGAAGTGAATACAAGGGATGGAAATCAAGTAGAAGCTTCAATAATTTTCAAATTTGTTTCATATTGCTATGCACTTTTTCAGAAATCCACCGCAATATCGAAACAACAATATGGATTGTATCATTAAACTCCACATTATTGGAACAGTTCTTTGAAAACCTTCAGTGGATAACTATTTACCGTTCTCTTCATTCTTATTTTCATTTGAATATACTAAACAAGTAAGTAATACAATGTTGCTATTGTGTTTGACCACTCGTATTAATGTGATCACATAAATCGATATGAAACAGCCATATTATAAAAAGTAATTGAAGACGAATAACAGTGCATCAGGACAATAATTTTTGAAATTCATGTTATTTTAAATTAGCGTGTTAGTTCTTTTTAATGAAAAGTTTTGTTTAGGTGATGGAAGTGTTGGAAATATTTACAAGTATTTGTGATGGAATGTGTAAGTAAATGTTTTCATCATTAATTCGTTTATTTTGAAATTTTATGTATTATATTAATACTGACGTCTTAGAATGTGAAATTATTTAGGAATTGGATGCAGAAAATGAATGTCGGTAAGTATTCTTTATATTAATTTAGTTATTCCAGCAGCTTTGCTGAATTTTATTTTAAAATTTTGTATTATATTAATATGCAATTCTTAGAATGTTAAAGTGAAGTGGAGTTCTATGATGAAAACGAATGATGGTATGTATGGTTTATATTTATTCAGTGCATGCAGCAGTTTTTGTGAGTGGTTATTTTGAAATTTTATTACATGTTAATACACAAATTCTAGAATGTTAAACTAATATGGAGTTCTATTGCTGAAAAGAAATGATGGTATGAATGCTTTATATTAATTTAGTGAATACAGCAATCTTTTTACGAACTTTAAATAACATTTTTTCATTTATCATCATTACAGATTCATTTTGAACAGCAAGCCAGTCGCATAACTGCAGTCAGAAGCGTTGATGGGATAACAAGCATGAATATATACATCATGTAAGTCGGAACTAGGTAATTGTTTTCAATTTTAATATCTTTAAAATTTGAATATTTTGTCGTACAATTGTAAAAGTATATAAGCATATTAGGTATATTATTTAAAAATAATAAAGGCATTACTTTTGTTAATTTTTATTTTATAAGGCTTCATATCTTCGTCATTTCAGTTGCTAAAATCGTTTATATGGATATTACATGTAAGTAATGTAAGTATGTCTGTGCGATATTACAAATATTACGCTTAATTTGTATGAACTATCATATGATTTATTATACAAATGAATTGAAGCACTCAATCGAATGGGATAGGGAAACGAGCGAGTTCAATGGCAATCGTGGAATTCTCCACCTGTTTTTTACGGTGAAAAATTTCTACAAGTAGATGTTTTCATTTTCATTAGAAAA